>JACBWV010000472.1:7038033-7135533 GCA_013435795.1 Chlamydomonas sp. ICE-L
GTATTGTCTGTTGTATGTATGTATGTCGGTGTGTATGGGTATGTATGTATGCATGTATGTATGTATGTGGTATGTGTGTATGTTGTTTATGTATGTATGTAGTATGTATTAGGTATGTAAATATATGTATGTATGTATGTATTGTATGTAGGTATGTCTTGTCTGTATGCTGTGTGTATGTATGTATGTATGATGTATGTATGTATGTATGTAGTATGTATGTGTGTATGTGTTGTAGTATGTATGTATGTCTTGTGGTATGTCTGTGTGTAGTATGTATATATGTTTGTATGTATGTAGTAGGTATGTTGTATGTAGGTATGTATGTATGTATGTATGTATGTCTGTATGTATGTATGTCTGTATGTGTCTGTGTGGCGTAGGTTGGATTATGTATGTAGGTCTGTTTATGTATGTATGGATTTAGTATGTATTATGTATGTATGTATGTATGTCTGTTGTTGGTCTGTGTGTATGTATGTATGTAGAGTAGTATGTCAGTATGTATGTATGTATGAGTGATGTATGATATGATGTATGTATGGTGTATGTAGGATGTATGTAGGTCTGTAGTTAGAGTATGTATTCTGTAGGTATGTCTGTATGTTGAAGTATGTATGTAGTATGTATGTATGTATGTATGTATGTAGTCGGATGTGTGTATTGTGTGTATGTGTGTGTGATGTTGTATGTATGTAGGTATGTATGAGTATGTAGATGTATGTAGAAGTATGTATGTATCTGAGGTTGTCTCGTGAGTATTTAGTATGTATGTCTGTAGTATGTCTGTATGATGTATTGTATGTATGTATGTATTGTATGATGTGTGTGTGTAGTATTTATGTTGTATGTATGTAGGGTAGAATGTATGTATGTAGTATTATTTATGTTGTAGGTATGTGTAGGGTATGTATGTATGTATGTAGGTTTGTAGTATGTATGTTATTTGTGATGTATGTATGTATGTATGTATGTTATGTATGTATGTATGTACCATTATGTATGTATGTATGTCATGTATTTCTTGTATTTATTTTCTTTACCTGTTATTTATTTCTGTTTTTATGTCTTTATTATTCTTTCTGTATGTATGTACACGATGTATTTCTTTATTTCTTTATTCTTTCTGGTATTTTGTTTGTCTGTCTTTCCTTTTCTTTCTTTCTTTCTTTCTTTCTTTCTTTCTTTCTCTTCCTTTCTTTCTTTCTTTCTTTCTTTCTTTCTTTCTTTCTTTCTTTCTTTCTTTCTTTCTTTTCTTTCTTCTTTCTTTCTTCTTCCTTTCGTCTTATTCTTTGTCTTATGCTTCGTTTCTTCTTTCTTCTTTTTTTATGTGTGTATGTATGTATGGTATGTATGTATTATGCATGTATGTATGTATGTGGATGTGTGTATGTTATGTATGTTATGTATGTATGTATGTTATGTATGTATGTATGTCTGGTGTGTATGTGTGTATGTATGTATGTATGTATGTCTGTATGTATGTGTGTATGTTGTGTCCTGTTAGGTATGTATGGTATGTATGTATGTATGTATGTAAATGTATGTATGTATGGTCTGGTGTGTCTGGGTGTATGTAATGTACGTATTGTATGGTGGGTAATGGTGTGTATGTCTTATGTATGTTCTATTTATTTTGTATGTAGGTATGTAATGTACTATGTATGTGTGTATGTGTGTATGTATGTTATGTATGTATGATGTATTAATGTATGTATGTTTGTATGTGTTATGTATGTATTTAAGTATGGTATGTAATGTCATGTATGTAATGTATGTATTTATGTATGTATTTGTGTATGTGTGTATGATGTATTATTTATGTCTGTATGTATGTATGTATGTATGAATGTAGTATTTTTTTATGTCTATATTTCTGTATGTAAGGTCTGTATGTATTTTTTCAACATTTTTATTCTGTTGTGGTATGTTTTTATTTCTTTATTTATGTCATGTCACTGTATGTCATGTTTTCTTTATGTATGTATGTAATGTGTGTAATGTGTGTATGTATGTTGGTATGTATGTTATGTATGTATTATGTAGTATGCATGGAAATGTAATGTATGTAGTATGTATGTATGTATGTAATGTCTGTGTGTATGTATGTAGTATGTATGTACTATGTATTTAATGGATGTTGTGTAGTGTGTATGTTGTATGTATGTATGTATGTATGTATTTATGTATGTATGTATTTGTGTGTATGTGTGTATGTAAAATGTGTGTATGTGTTTATTTATGTCTTTATGTATTTTGTATTATGTATGTAATGTATGTTATTTTGTATGTCTGTGTGTATGTGTGTATGTATGTATGTATGTATGTATGTATGTATTATTGTGTATGTGTGTATGTAAATGTAATGTTGTATGTATGTATGTATGTATTTATTGTGTGTGTATGTTGTGTATGTATGTATGTATGTATGTATTTAGTGTATGTATGTATGTCTGTCTGTGTGTACTTTGTTTTATTTCTTTATTTCTGTATGTATTTATGTCTGTATGTATGTAACTGTATGTCTTTATGTTATGTATGTATTTGTTTCTTGTTTTTATTTATTTTATTTCTGTATTATTTACTTTCTTTACTTTACATTTCTGTCTTTGTTTCTTATTTTGTATGTATGTATGTATGTCTGTATGTATGATGTATGTCCTGTGTGTATGTGTGTTATGTATGTATGTATGATGTATGCATGTATGTATGTATGTGTGTATGTGTGTATGTATGTAATGGTATGTATGTATGTTGTATGTTATGTATGTGTGTACTTTGTGATGTATTTATGTATGTATGTATGTCTGTATGTTTGTATGTCTGTATGTCATGGTATGTATGTTATGTATGTATGTCTTTGTGGTATGTTGTATGTCTGTGTTGCTGGTTTAAGTATGTAATATTTATGTTTGGTCTTTTTTTTATTTGTTTATTTCCTTTCTTTCTGTCTGTATGTCTTTATGTATTTCTGTTCTTGTCCTTTTTTCTTTTTTGCTTTCTTTCTGTACCTTTCTTTTTTTTTTTTTCTTTCTTTCCTTCTCTTTCTTTCCTTATTTATTTCCTTTTTTCTTTCTTTCTTTCTTTCCCTTGTTTTTAATTTCTTTCTGTCTTTCTGTGTTTTCTTTTTTTTCTTTCTTTCCTTTCTTTCTTTCTTTCTTTCTTTCTTTCTTTGCGTTTCTTTTTTTTACTTTCTTTCTTTATTTTCTTTCTTCTTTCTTGTCCTTTCATGGTGTATGTGTGTATGTATGTATGTATGTAGGTTGTATTTGTATGTATGTCTGTGTGTAACTTTATGTATTTCTGTATTTATGTATTATTATGTATGTATTGGTGTATGTGTGTATGTATGTGGTGTATGTATGTTGTATGTAATGCATGTATGTATGTATGTATTTATGTAATGTAGTATGTATGTATGTATGTATTTCCTGTGTGTATGTGTGTATGGTGTATGTAATGTTGTATGTATTTATTTATTTTTGTTATGTTATTTATTTATGTATGTTATGTATTTTATGTATTTTAAAAGAATGTTCATTTATGTCGTATATCACCTATTTATGTGGTCTTTGGGGTATGTATGTGGGTATTGTTTTATTTTTTGTCTTCTGTATCTTTATGTCTTTCTGCCTTTATTTCACCTTTCTGTCATTATTTATTTCATTTCTGTTCTTTCTTTGGTTTTATTTGTTTCTGTTCTTCTTTCTGTCCTTTCTTTATTTCTTTATGTTTTTCGTCCGCTCCGTCCCGTCCGCGCGACCCGCGTCCCTCATCCCCCCGCCCGTCCGCCCCGAACCCCGCCCACCTGTCTATCATCGCTCGTCCGCATCGTCCACCCTGTCCGCTGCCTTCCGGCTCTGCTCTCCTCTGTCTGTCGCCGCTCTCTCTGTGTGTCTGCCTGCCCATCCGTCCCGCACGTCCCCGTCATGCCCCGCCACCTACCCGCCCTGCGTCCCGCCTTCTACCTACCCTGTTTTTCTCACCCCCCCCCTGGTCAGTCTGTGCATCACCCCTCGTGCGTGCTCTGTCTACCCGTCTTTTTCTTCCTGTCTGTTCTGTCCTGCTCCTGTCTCGTCCCTTGCTGTCTGTCTGTCTGTCGCTCTATCGTCTGTTCTGTCTGTTGCTGTGTGTCTCTGGTGTCTGTCTGTCATGTCATGTAGTCCTGTTTTATGTATGTCCTGTCATGTCTGTGTGTATGTGTGTATGTCTGTTATGTCTTCTGTATGTATATCTTCTGTATGTGGGTATGTGTGTCTGTAGGTGTGGGTCACTGTATGTATGTCTGTATCTGTATGTATGTATGATGTCTGTATGTATGTATGTATGTATGTCCTGTGTGTATGTGTGATGTGTGTTGTATGTAGGTATGTATGTATGTATGTATGTGGTGTATGTATGTATGTAAATGTTTAAGGTATGTATGTATGTCTGTATCTGTTAATGTATGTGTGTATGGTGTGTGGGTTATTCATGTGTTTTATTTTGTATTTGTTTCATTTTATGTATGTATTTCACTGTTCTGTATTTATGTCTATATGTATGTAATGTATGTAATGTTATGTATGTCTGTTTGGGGGGGTTGTTGGGTATGTGTGTTAAATGTATGTTGTATGTATGTATGTGATGTATTTGTGGGTATGTGGTGTAAGGGATGTATGTAGGTATGTATGTTTGTATGTATGTAATGTAGTTGTATGTATGTATGTATGTATGTATGTATGTTTGTATGTGTGTATTTTGTTAATGTAATGTATGTATGGATGTTGTATTTATGTATTTGTGTATTTTTTTTATTGTCTTTCTGTCTTCTTTATTGGATGTATGTTGGTCTTTTCTTTCTGTATTTATGTATGTATTATTTATTTTTTATTTATGTCTTTCTTGTCTTTCTTTCTTTTCTGTCTTTCTTTATTTTTTATTTCTTTTTTTTTTTTCCTGTTCTTTCTTTTTTCTTTCTGTTCGTTCTTTCTTTTTTTTCTGTTCTTTCTTTCTTTCTTTTCTTTCTTTTCTTTCTTTCTTGTTTTTTTCTTTTTTTCATTTCCCTTTCTTTTCTTTCGTTTCTTTCTTTCTTTCTTTCCTTTCTTTCTTTACATTTCTTTTTTCGTTTCTTTCGTTCTTTCTTTATGTATTTCTTTCTTGTCTTTTTTTCTTTCTTTCTTTATTTTCTTTATTTTCTCTGTTATGCTTTTTTTCTTTCTGTCCTGTCTTCTGTCCTGTCCTGGTATTTCTGCCTGTCTCTGTCTGTTTTCTGTGTGTATGTCTGTCTGTCTTTCTGTCTGTCCATGTGTGTTGTGTGTATGGTGTGTCTTCTGTCTGTCTGTCTGTCTGTCTGTCTTTATGTCTGTTCTGTCTGTCTGTTCTTTCTGTGTGTCTGTGTGTCTGTCTTCTTCTGTCTGTCTGTCTGTCTTCTGTCTGGCTGTCTGTTGTCTGTGTGTCTGTGCGGTGTCTGTCTGTCTGTCTTTCTTCTGTACTCTGTCTGTCTGTATGTCTGTTCTGTGTTTGTCTTGTGTCATGTGTGTTGTCTGGTCTGTTCTGTCTGTCTGTCTGTATGTCTGTCTTTCGTCTTTCTGTCTGTGTGGTCTGTCTTCTGTCTGTCTTTCTGTCTTTCTTTCTTTTATTTCTTTGTGTCTTTGTGTCTGTCTTTCCTTTCTTTCTTCTTTCTTTTTGTCTTTCTTTCTTTCTGTCTTTTTTAATCTTTTGTTTTCTTTTTTTCTTTCTTTCTTTCTTTCTTTCTTTCTTTCTTTTCTGTCTTTTTTTTCTCTTACTTTCTTTCGATCTCATTTCTTTCTTTTTTTATTTCTTTTTTTCTTTTTTTCTGTCTTTCTATTCCTTTCTTTCTTTTCTTTCTTTCTTTTTTTCTGTTTGTCTTTCATTTTTTTTTTTCCTTTCTATTCTTGTTCTTTTCCTTCTTTCTTGTCTTTCTTTCTTTCTTGTTTTGTCTTTCTGTATTTTCTTTCTTTCTTTCTTTCTTTCTTTCTTTCTTTCTTTCTTTCTTTGTTTCTTTCTTTCTTTCTTTCCTTTCCTTTACTTTATTTCTTTTTTTCTTTCTTTTCTTTCTTATCTTTCTTAGTCTTTTCCTTTCGTTTCTGTTCGTTTTTATCTTTTTTTTCCTGTTTGTCTTTTTTTCTTCTATTCTTTCGTTCTTTCTTTCTTTCTTTCCTTTCTTTCTTTCTTTCTTCTCTTTTCTTATCTGTTTTTCTTTCTTTCTTTCGTTTCCTTTCTTTTTCTTCTTTCTTTCTATCGTCTTTCTTTCTTTTTTCTTCTTCCTTTCTCTTCTTTCTTTCTTTTCTTTCCTTCTTCCTCTTTCTTTTTCTTTCTTCTTTCTTTATTCTTTATACTTTCTTTCTTTTTTTTTTATTCTTTCTTTCTTTCTAGTCTTTCTTTCTTTCTTTCATTTTTTATTTGTCTTTCTCTTCTATTCATTTCTTTCTTTCTTTATATTTATGTATGCCATGCATGTATGTATGTATGTATGTATGTATGTATGTATGTGTGTGTGTGTGTAAATGTAATGTGTGTATGTATGTATGTTGTATGTATGTATGGTTATGTTGGTATGTTATTTTTGTATGTTATGTATTTTTATGTGTGTTTATTTTTTGTATGTATGGTCTTAAGTTCTGTTTATTGTATTTCTTTGTGTATTTGTGTATGTATTCATTTTCTTTCTGTATTTGTTTTATGTACTTTTCCTTTACTTGTCTTTCTATTCCGTCTTTTTTTATTTCTTTTTTTTTGTTCTTTCTTTATGTCATTTCTGTCTTTCTCTTTGTTAAACGTATGTATGTATGTATGTATGTATGTATGTATGTATGTATGTATGTATGTATCAGTCCAGGGGTAGGCCAAATAGGCTATAGGACTTGCCCAACTGTTAGGGAGAGCTTAAAAAGAAAAAACACTGATGAACTGAACCCCAAACAATCGTTTCACCCACGGGGGCCCTGAGTTCGTGCTACAGTGATAATTGAATTCTACAATATAATGAAATCATCATCTCAGCTGGGATGATAATTTAATTGTGCGATTGTTATCGCATTTGTAAATAAATCATGTACAACAGATAAGCCCCTTTCAGTGATATGCGTTGGTCTAGTGGTAGACCATATTGCTATAAGGACGGAGAGTCGGGGGTTCGATTCCCCCTACGGTCGCTCTTGGCGTTGCATGTCGTTGTCAACCGCGATGGTAGCTTGTCCAGTTGAGGTAGAAGACCGCTCTCTACCCGCGTACGACGGGTTCCCTTAACACCACGCCCCACCAGGCGTTATCTTTACTTTTTATGTACAACAGATTATGTATAGGGCTGTCGAGGACTTAATCGGGCGATATATTTATCATGCGATATATTGTGGTATATCACGATAAAAAATGACATCGTCCGATATTACGGTATTTCCAGTTATCGTACAAAATGTTTCGAACTGATATTGTACTGATATCATACTGATTCAGAAAATCAGCCCGTGCCCGGCCTCGGGAGACTAGTAATAGGGTGGCTAGGGCGAGAAGCCAGGCCATGGGCTGTGTACCAGGGTACTTCAAATGGCCAAATTAGCCAGCGCTCTAGCGCACTTGAAAACTGCGCTTTGTAGTGCAAAAAGCGCAAAAATTGCTTGCAGCGCCCACAAGGGGTTGCAAAAAACTGTGCTTAAAGCGCAGAGGGTGTCAAAAGTCAGCGCTCGAAAGCGCAAAAGCGCGCGCTTTGAATTACCCTGCAGCGCAAGCTTTTGGAGCCCGACTGCACGATTGACACAATTTTGTATACCCCATCTGGGCGCAGTGCAGATTTCCGTGTTCTGTTGAGTCGAAAGCGCTTTGAATTACCCTGCTGTGTACCTGTACTCAGGAATTCGAATGTCATTCAAAAGAAAACGACTGGGAGTACAGAAATAAGAGCCGTACCAGTCAACTTGTTGGTGTCTATTTGTCCAGAGAGGAGATGCGGGGAGGATGGCTTGTTGGTTGGCCCGTCATGGCATGCGGGGAAGTCTGGGACGGGGACCACCAATTCCGATGGTCACAACGAGGAGCTCACTGCAAGGGAGGGCCTAAGTAAAGTGTCATGATATAATTGTTGCTTTTTGCGGGATATGAGTAGGCTGTAGCTTGAATTTCGACAGCCATGAAATAAAGCACCACACACACGATTTCGGGATGGTGCTTCTGACTAAGATTATATACAACAGATTGTATATGACAAAAAGAGATGAGAAGGTAGCCCAGTGACTCAATGGACCCAAGGGAGGTCCACACTCTTGAGCTAGTCAAGACTGCAACATTCTTCTTGTAATGATAACGCCTGGTGGGGCGTTGTATGAAGGGATCCCATTCTTTCGGCGGTAGGGAACGGGCTGCTACTCTACCTGGACAAAGCTACCATGGCGGTTGACAGCGACCACAAACACTTAAGCGCACCCGTAGGGATTCGAAGCTAGCACCTTTGTCGTTCTAGGCGCTATGCCACTGAGCCATTTGTCGAACGGGGATATACTGCTTGTACTGCTTCACTGATGGATTGTCTGTTCATACTGTTGTGGGGTCAAGATTCTACTTGTACTTCACTCCGGAGTTATACTGTACTTCACCCTGAAGACTAAAGAAATCTGTCTTGGCTGTTGTGACCATTTTGTGCGTTTGTGTCCAAATACTATGCCATACAAACTGCACCTAAACCCTAATCGCAGGCACTGGCGTGGGCTGCTGATGGCGATCTATATGAACAAGATTCCTTTTTTTCCAGAGCTGTTGTCGAACGTGCACGGGAAAGGTGACAAAGAGACCTACGCCTACGGTATCCTTGCGGCTGGAGAAACTAGCTACACGTGAGTAGGCACTCAGAGTTTTCCCCCCGCTGCCAGTAGCCCATGGTGTGGGTGGGTGGGCAGGTGGGTGTGGGGTGTGGGTGGGTGGCGACCAGGTGCTGTCCAACGTGCATGGGAAGGGCGACAAAGAGACCTACGCCTACGGTATCCTTGCGGCTGGAGAAACTAGCTACACGTGAGTAGTATTTTCTCTGCTACCAGTAGTGATCGCTTTTCCGCTGCCATAAGCGATTTGTTATGCTGCTGCTTTAGCTGCATGTGAGTATTCACTCAGAGCTAGAGAAACTAGCTACACGTAAGTAGTCACTCAGAGCTTTGGGGGGGTTAAGGATATAGGTTGCTGTTGATGTGTGTGTGAAGGTAAAGGAGGAGAGTGGGGGGATTGTCAACTGGGGGCGGGGAAGGTCAACAGTACTGGGTAGGGACGGGAAAGACGACAAAGAGACCAAAGCCTACAGTATCCTTGCAGCTGGAGAAACTAGCTACACGTGATTAGGCACTCCTCCTGCCTGCCTCCCTGCATGTCTATCTGTGCACACATCTCCCCTCCCTCGCTGCCTGCCTTCCTGCGTGTCTGTCTGTGCACACTCCCCTCCCTGTCTGCCTGCCTCCCTCGCCTACAGTATTCTTGCAGCTAGAGAAACTAGCTACACGTGAGTTGTCACTCAGACCTTTTAGGGGGTTAAGGATCTAGGCTGCTGTTTATGTGTGTGTGTGTGTGTGTGTAAAGGTGGAGAGTGGGGGGAATGTCAACAGTGGGGATGATGGTCAACAGTGCTGGGTAAGGACCGGCATATCATATAATGAATGACCAAAGGCGAGTGTGATATCACAAATATTGCATCACATGATATTGTATATAAATGGTAACTTTCGCCTAGTCGGACAGCCGGCATCATATGGTATCATATCGCGGTTCCCTACACGTGAGTCGCCTCTCAGAGCTGTTTTGCCTGCCTGCTTGCTTTCTGTATGGAGCGTCACTACCTTGCCATTGGAGGCAGGCTCCCACTACAGTGTGTGCCTTTATAGGCTTCGACATGGTGCATTATTAATTTATTTATCATGTATATATTTATTTACACATCCTATAAGTCCGCCATCTGGCCTCATAGCCTAAGAAGCCCGAGCCCAACCATACTATCAATCTCCAACCCTGGCTTGCCTTCTGTGTGCAGCGTCACCACCTTGCCAGCGGAGGCAGGCACCCACTACAGTATGTGCCGTTATAGACTTTAACATGGTGCATTATTTATTTATCTATTATTTATCTACTTATTTACTCGTGCTATGAGTCCGCTATGAAAGCTTATAGCCCAAGAAGCCCGAGCCCAACCCTAATAACAATCTCCAACCCTGGTCTGCCTTCACCACCTTGCCATCAGCGGAGGCAGTCACCCACTACAACATTTGCTGTCAGAGGCTTCCACATGGTGCATTATTTTTTATATATGTATTTATTTACACGTACTATAAGTCCTCCATGTGACCTTTACCTAAGATGCCCGAGCCCAACCCAACTAACAAACTCCAACCCTTGCCTGCCTTCTGTATGCAGCGCCACCACCTTGCCTTCGGAGGCTTCCACATGGTGCATTATTTATTTATTTATTTATTTATTTACACATACTATAAGTCCGCCGTGTGACCAACCCTACTAACAATCTCCAACCCTGGTCTACCTTCTATATGCAGCGCAACCACCTTGCCCTTGGAGGCTGCCACGTGATGCACTCTTACATGCTGTACACATACTAAAAGTCCGCCATGTAGAATGAGCCAAAGTAGAAGCCGGAGCCCAACCCTACTAACAAACTCCAGCCCTGGCCAGCCTTCTGTATGCAGCGTCACCACCTTGCCCTTGGAGGCTTCCACATAGTGCATTATTTATTTATGTATGTATTTATTTATTTATTTATTTACACATACTATACGACCGCCATGTGGCCAACCCGGCTAACAATCATCAACCCTGGTCTGCCTTCTATACGCAGTGTCACCACCTTGCCTTCCGAGGCAGGCACCCACTATGATATGTGCAATTAGAGGCTTCCACATGGTGCATTATTTATTTATTAATTCATTTATTTATTTATTTATTTACACATACTATAAGTCCGCCATGTGGCCAACTCGACTAACAAACTCAAACCCTGGTCTGCCTTCTATACGCAGTGTCACCACCTTGCCTTCCGAGGCAGGCACCCACTACGATATGTGCCCCTGGAGGAAATATTTTGAACCACTTGAACCATGTCATCACACCTTTTGGGGAAACACCATGGTGCAGCATGATTCCAAAGGTAAGGGTGCGTGTGTGTGTGAGTGTATGTGTGTGTGTGAGTGTGGTGGGGGGGGCAACATGGTGCAGCATGATTCCAAAGGTAAGGGTGCGTGTGAGTGTGTGTGTATGTGTGTGTGTGTGAGTGTGGTGGGGGGGGCAACATGGTGCAGCATGATTCCAAAGGTAAGGGTGTGTGTGTATGTGTGTGTGTGTGAGTGTGGTGGGGGGGGCAACATGGCGCAGCGTGATTCCAAAGGTAAGGGTGCGTGTGTGTGTGTATGTGTGTGTGAGTGTGGTGGGGGGGGCAACATGGTGCAGCATGATTCCAAAGGTAAGGGTGCGTGTGAGTGTGTGTGTATGTGTGTGTGTGAGTGTGGTGGGGGGGGCAACATGGTGCAGCATGATTCCAAAGGTAAGGGTGCGTGTGAGTGTGTGTGTATGTGTGTGTGTGAGTGTGGTGGGGGGGGCAACATGGTGCAGCATGATTCCAAAGGTAAGGGTGCGTGTGTGTGTGTGTGAGTGTGAGTGTGGTGGTGGGGGCAACATGGTTCAGCATGATTCCAAAGGTAAGGGTGCATGTGAGTGTGTGTGTGATGTGTGTGGGGGGTTGTGAGGTGTGGGTGTGGGTGTGTGTGGGTGGGGTGTGTGGGTGGCGGGGGTGGGGTAAGGGGCGACATGGTGCAGCATGATTTCAAAGGTAAGGGTGCGTGTGAGTGTGTGTGTGATGTGTGTGTGGGGGGGGGGTGAGGTGGTGGGGGTGGGGGGGGGGTGGGGGGGGGGGCAACATGGTGCAGCATGATTCCAAAGGTAAGGGTGCGTGTGAGAGTGTGTGTGATGTGTGTGTGTGGGGGGGTGAGGTGGGGGGGGGGGGGGGGGGGGGGGGGGGGGGTACATTGAAACACCATGGTGCAGCATGATGCTGAAGTTAAGGGTGTGGGCATGTGGTGTGGAGGTGTGATGTGTGTGGGGGTGCAGGTTGTTTTTTTGGGGGGGGGGGGGGTACATGGAAAAACCATGGTGCAGCACGATTCCGGAGGTAAGGGTGTTTTTGTGGTGTTGGGTTGGGGGTGGTGGTGTGTGTGTGTGGTACATTGAAACACCATGGTGCAGCATGATGCCTTAGGTAAGGGTGTGTGTGTGGTTAGGGGGGATGTGGGGTGGGGTGGGGGGTATTGACCACCATGGTGCAGCATGATGCCGAAGGTAGGGGGGGGGGGGGGGCACATTGAAACACTGTCGTGTAGCATGATCCCTAAGGTAAGGGGTGGGGGGGGGGGATGGGGGCACATTGAAACACCATTGTGTAGCATGATGCCGAAGGTAAGGGTGCATGTGGAGCGGAGGTGTGTGATGTGTGTGTGTGGTGTTGGGTGGGGGGGGGTACATTGAACCACCATGGTGCAGCATAATTGCCGAAGGTAAGGGTGGTTGTGTGGATGGGTGTGGTGTTGGATGGTGGGTGGTGGGGGTGCATTGAAACACCATGGTGCAGCATAATTCCAAAGCGGAAAGTTGTGCAAGGTAGCGAGCGAATTATATTGTAGAATTACATGATCACTGTAGCACGAACTCAGGGCCCCCGTCGAAAAAACGATTGTTTGGGGGTCAGTTCATCAATGCTTTTTCTTTTAAGCCCATCCTATCACGTTTGGGCAAGTCCCTTGGTACTATTTGGCCTACCCCTGGACTGCAACATGCATGCCTAGGTAGCGAATGCTATAGTTAGCAATTGGGGTACCTGGGCAAGTCTCTTCAGACTATTTGGCTTACCTGTGGACTGTAACACACATACCTAGGAAGCGAGCGCCTTAGGTAGCGATTGGGGTACCTGTACCTGGGCAAGTCCCTTTATTCAATTTGGCCTACCCCTGGATTGTAACATACGTAACTAGGTAGCGAGCGCTATAAGTAAAAATTGGGGTACCTGTACCTGGGCAAGTCTCTTTATACTATTTGGCCTACCCGTGGACTGTAACACAAATACGTAGGTAGCGAGCACTTCAGGTAGCGATTGGGATGCCTGTACCTGGGCAAGTCTCTTTATACTATTCGGCCTACCCCTGGACTTGACATGCATGCCTAGGAAGCGAGCGCTTTAGGTACCATTGGGGTACCTGTAGTAATCGGGGTACCTGTACCTGGGCAAGTCTCTTTAGACTATTCGGCCTACCCCTGGACTGTAACACACATACGTAGGTAGCGAGCGCTATAGGTAGCGATTGGGGTACCTGTACCTGGGCAAGTCTCTTTAGACTATTCCGCCTACCCCTGGACTGTAACACACATACGTAGGTAGCGAGCGCTATAGGTAGCGTTTGGGGTACCTGTACCTGGGAAGGTCTCTTTAGACTATTCGGCCTACCCCTGGACTGTAGCACACATACGTAGGTAGCGAGCGCTATAGGTAGCGATTGGGGTACCTGTACCTGGGCAAGTCTCTTTAGACTATTCCGCCTACCCCTGGACTGTAACACACATACGTAGGTAGCGAGCGCTATAGATAGCGATTGGGGTACCTGTACCTGGGCAAGTCTCTTTAGACTATTCGGCCTACCCCTGGACTGTAACACACATACGTAGGTAGCGAGCGCTATAGGTAGCGATTGGGGTACCTGTACCTGGGCAAGTCTCTTTAGACTATTCCGCCTACCCCTGGACTGTGACATGCATGTCTAGGAAGCGAGCGCCTTAGGTAGCAATTGGGGTACCTGTGCCTGGGCAAGTCTCTTTACACTATTCGGCCTACCCCTGGACTGCAACACACGTAACTAGGTGGCGAGCGCTATAGGTAGCGATTGGGGTTCCTGTACCCGAGCAAGTCTCTTTAGACCATTTGGCTTACCCGTGGACTGTAACACACATACGTAGGTAGCGAGCGCTATAGGTAGCGATTGGGGTGCCTGGAGCAATTGGGGTACCTGAACCTGGACAAGTCTCTTTAGACTTTTCGGCCTACCCCTGGACTGTACCATAAATATCTAGGTAGCATGAGCTTTAGGTCACGATTATGGACGCAGGTCAGATTCTGTTCTTCCACACCACTTCACACCACACCCACTTCCCCAATCCCCCCACCCCCCACATTATTATGCACGCAGGTCAGATTCTGTTCTTCCACACCGCTTCACACCACACCCACTTCCCCAATCCCCCCACCCCCCACATTATTATGCACGCAGGTCAGATTCTGTTCTTCCACACCACTTCACACCACACCCACTTCCCCAATCCCCCCACCCCCCACATTATTATGCACGCAGGTCAGATTCTGTTCTTCACACCACTTCACACCACACCCACTTCCCCAATCCCCCCACCCCCCACATTATTATGCACGCAGGTCAGATTATATTCTTCCACACCACTCCACACCACACCCACTTCCCCAATCCCCCCACCCCCCACATTATGATGCACGCAGGTCAGATTATATTCTTCCACACCACTCCACACCACACCCACTTCCCCAATCCCCCCACCCCCACATTATGATGCACGCAGGTCTGATTATATTCTTCACACACCACTCCAACCACACCCACTTCCCCAATCCCCCCCACCCCCCCACATTATGATGCACGCAGGTCAGATTATATTCTTCCACACCACTCCACACCACACCCACTTCCCCAATCCCCCCCCCCCCCCACATTATTATGCACGCAGGTCAGATTCTGTTCTTCCACACCACACCTTTCCACACCGCACCACACCCACATCCCCAATCCCCCCACCCCCCACATTATTATGCACGCAGGTCAGATTCTGTTCTTCCACACCAACCTGGACAAGCTGTCGCTCCTCCTAACCCCCCACCCCCCACATTATGCTTAGTAGCCATTACCCATATGCCCAAGGGTCCAAGCCAATACACCCGATTTCCTGCATGCAGGTCAGATTGGGTTCTTCCACACCACACCCTTGGACACCACACCACACCCACTACCCCTACCCCCACACCCCCACCACACACATTATTATGCACGCAGGTCAGATTCTGTTCTTCCACACCAACCTGGACAAGCTGTCGCTCAAGCTCCCAGACAAATTCTCAGACTACCGCCAGCGTTGGCAGTTCTTGTACCCTGGAAATATCTCACTCTTGGACTGGGGAAACCCAAAGAGTGTAACAGGAGGGTGAGAATCAATTCAATCAGAGAATAGGGTCCATATGAGGGTGGGGATAGATTACATATGGTGATGGTGGTGGTAATGGTTACGTTATTCTGGCGCCCTAGGCTCCATATGAGGGTGGGGACAGATGCCATATTATGATGATGGTGGTGGTGATGGTTACATTATTCTGGCGCCCTAGGCTCCATATGAGGGTGGGGATAGATTACATATGGTGATGGTGATGGTTACATTATTCTGGCGCCCTAGGCTCCATTTGAGGGTGGGGACAGATACCATATGATGATGATGGTGGTGGTGGTGGTTCCATTATTCTGGCGCCCTAGGCTCCATATGAGGGTGGGGACAGATACCATATGATGATGATGGTGGTGGTGGTGGTTCCATTATTCAGGCGCCTTAGGCTCCATATGAGGGTGGGGACAGATACCATATGATGGTGGTGGTGGTTACATTATCCTGGGGCCCTAGGCTCCATCTGAGGGTGGGGACAGATACCATATGATGATGATGGTGGTGGTGGTGGTTCCATTATTCAGACGCCCTAGGCTCCATATGAGGGTGGGGACAGATACAATATGATGGTAGTGGTGGTGGTGGTGGTTCCATTATTCTGGCGCCCTAGGCTCCATATGAGGGTGGGGACAGATACCATATGATGATGATGGTGGTGGTGGTGGTTCCATAATTCTGGCGCCCTAGGCTCCATTTGAGGGTGGGGACAGATACCATATGATGGTGGTGGTGGTTACATTATCCTGGGGCCCTAGGCTCCATCTGAGGGTGGGGACAGATACCATATGATGGTGGTGGTGGTTACATTATCCTGGGGCCCTAGGCTCCATATGAGGGTGGGGACAGATACCATATGATGATGATGGTGGTGGTGGTGGTTCCATAATTCTGGCGCCCTAGGCTCCATTTGAGGGTGGGGACAGATACCATATGATGGTGGTGGTGGTTACATTATCCTGGGGCCCTAGGCTCCATCTGAGGGTGGGGACAGATACCATATGATGGTGGTGGTGGTTACATTATCCTGGGGCCCTAGGCTCCATATGAGGGTGGGGACAGATACCATATGATGGTAGTGGTGGTGGTGGTTACATTATCCTGGGGCCCTTGTGGGTTCCAAATTGGCTGAGGGATTGTCGGTTTCAAAGGGGTCATATATATGAGGCTGCGAAGAGATTCCATAAGGCTAGACTAGGCTCCATCTGAGGATGGGGATAGAGTCCATCTGATGATGATGGTGATGGCCCCCCTGCCTGTCTCCCTGCCTGCCCCCTGCCTCCCTGCCTGCCTCGATCCCTGCTAGTCTTGTCTCCCTGCCTCCCTGCCTGCCTGTCTGCCTGCTCCCCTGCCTGTCTGCCAGCCCCACTGCGTGTCTGTCTGTACACACACCTGCCCTCCCTCATACACCTGCCAGCCCCACTGCCTGTCTGCCTCCCTGCCTGCCTCCCTGCATGTCTGTTGTGCACACACCTCCCCTCCCTCACTCCCTGCCTGCCTGTCTGCCTGCTCCCCTGCCTGCCTGTCTGCGTGTCTGCCCGTGCACACACCTCCCCTCCCACCCTCCCTCTCTCCCTCCCTCTCTCCCTCCCTCCCTCCCTCCCTCCCTCCCTCTCTCTCCCCCCCCCACCCCCTCCCTCTCTCCCTCCCTCCCTCCCTCCCTCCCCCCCTCCCCCCCCTCCCCCCCTCCCTCCCTCCCTCCATCACTGCCCCCCTCCCTCCCTCCCTCCCTCCATCACTGCCCCCCTCCCTCCCTCCCTCCATCACTGCCCCCCCCCTCCCCCCCTCTCAGAATGGACCCCGAGCTGCTGATCTTCAACTTGAGCCGAGCGCTACGCTGTGCTCCGTTCTTTGACTCCTACAACCTTACCCGAATGGCACTAAACGACCCGGGTGTTGTGGCTAATCCCTTTGATGACATGGGTAACAGAGTTCCTGTTGACAACCCCCAGCTTCTGACCGGCTTCCACACATCTGCACCGGGCATGTACTTCAAGGAATCATACACGTGAGTCAGTTTTTTTGTGTCTGTACTAATTAATAAATGGGTGTTGTAGAAAAAGTTTGATACGATGTATATGAAATAGTAGAATATGTATATGAATATATCATTCCATTCATCTGCACCGGGCATGTACTTCAAGGAGTTGTACACGTGAGTGCATGTGAAGTGATACGTACGATATACACTTGCACAATATCATACGAATGGCTTCCACATATCCACACCAGGCATGTACTTCAAGGAGTCATACACGTGAGTAATTTTTTTTGTGTGCGACACGGTGCGACCCCCAGGTGTGCGACCCCCAGGTGTGCAAGTTTAGGGCGAAATGGGCCCTTGTCTCTCTTCTGTACTAATTAATAAAAAAAATGGGCGCTGAAGAAATAGTATTATTCGATGTATGCAAATAGTAGAATATAAACATATACATATATATAGAATTATGTAATAATTATAATTATTATATATACATATATATAGAATTATATACATTGATATAGAATTATATACATTTATATAGAATTATATACATGTATATAATTCCTCATGAATTCTGCCGATGCTACTTACGGTAACCTCTTTATATGCTAGTTCTGCATATGCTAGTTCCAGTGTCCTCTTTATTTATTCCAAGCCAGGTTTGAGCCTTTATTTCTGAACTATGGTAATTAATCACTGGGCGATTAATACATATTAAAATGGCGATAATATAGTGGACTGTTGGTGGAAATTGTGGAAATTGTGCCACTGCCGCTTCTTTGAGCTCCTGTTCTTTTATGTCTTACCGTACTTTTGCTTCCTTACCGTCTGGCACACCCCACCATGACACAGTCCCCAAAATCCTCCCCTGACACATGTACAATTGTACCAGACCACAGCACATCCCTGACACACACAGCCAACACTTCCACACCACGCCTTACCACACCCCTTACACACAAAGCCAATCGCACACACACCACACCATACCGCACATACCACACGCACACCATACCACACCACACACCAAACCACACACCATACCACACCATACCACACCTTATCACACCACACACACTTACCCATTTGATACACAGGAGGGGTGGCTGGCAGTCCTACCACACCACATTCCACAGACCTTATACCACGCCATATCACACCACACGCACGTACCCATTTGATACACAGGAGGGGCGGCTGGCAATCCTACCACACCACACCTCATACCACACCACATACCACACACCATACCACACCACATCACACCACACGCACGTACCCATTTGATGCACAGGAGGGGCGGCTGGCCTGGAAACTACTACCGCTTGTTCGACCTCAACTTGTTCGATCGCTTACAGTACTTCTACTTCTCCACCCTCCGGCCCCGTTTCATCCGCCGAATCGAGCGCTACGTGAAGGGCCATGGGGGAGATGGAGATGGCAGTGGGGACGGGAGCAAGCCATTCGGGGGGTCCTCGTAACTCAGGGGGACATGAGCTGGGGGGGTTAGGTATAAAGAATCCTTATTTCTGGTCCTGAAATAATGATAGCGCCTGGTGGGGCGTGGTATTAAGGGAGCCCCGTCTTACGGCGGTAGATAATTACGGCGGTAGATACCGGGCTGCTTCTTTACCTGGACAAAGCTACCATGGCGGTTGACAGCGACCGCGAACACTAAAGCTCATCCGTAGGGACTCGAACCCCGCACCTCCTTGTTTCAACGAGCTCAACCATTGAGCCATTCGTCAGAATGGAATTTTCCGGTCCAGACTGAATCTAGAGATTGACTCAAATAGGTAGGGAGGATGGACAAAAGAAACAAGGAATTTGGTTTCATGTTTCGCCACGAAGGCATCCTCAGTCCATATCCTATGTATGTTGTTACACTTCAGGGGTAGGCCAAAGAGGCTGAAGGGACTTGCCCAACCGTGACAGGAAGGCCTTGCAACGAAGAAGTCCTATGCAACGTTGCTTGCGAATGCGGAAAATTGGCAGAGTGTGTTGGCAACATAAAAAAAGGTGGCAACGATGGAGCTCACCAAAGCCAGTTAGTTATGAGACAGTTGGCTGACGTGTCGGGCTTCAATTTTTCGGCCGCACAGACATACAACGGGGTAACACTGGGGGCTCACGCCCTCCCTTCTGGGGGGGCTCCGCCCAAAAGCTATCCTAGCTAACAGCATCTATAGGTCCCTTGTCATAGCAAAGGCCATTGGTGAAAACTGTAGAGAGCCCCTAGTGTCACAAGGGTATAGAGTATAGGAGCAAACACCGTTTCATACGCTGAATAGAGCGCTACCTTGAAGGCTGTGGGGGAGATGGGGACGGAAGCAAGCCATTTGGGGGTCCCTTGTGACACAGCGGGATGGGAAATGGGAGCAGACCATTTGTAGCACCCCTGTTGTGACTTAGGGTATGGGAGCAAGCCATTAGGAGGACCCTTGCTGTTCCGCTGAATAGAGTGCTATATGAAAGGCCGTGGGGGAGATGGGGACGGCTGTGGGGAAGGGAGCCAGCCATGCGGGGGTTCCTTGTGACACAACGGGATGGCAACAAACTACCAAGATGTCATACGCTACCAATGCAGCTCTAGGACATCTGATATCAGCAGATGCCCAGTACGTGCACTGGTAGAGTATGTCTGCTGTTGGTAGTGCTGGTACTGGTTGTAGTGCTGGTGGTAGTGCTGGTGGTAGTGAGCAGATGTCCGATATGTGATTGTATGTCTGAGCAGATGTCCGATACAAGCATTGGCAGGGTATGTCTGCGCAGATGTCCGATACATGCTTTGGTAGAGTATGTCTGCTGTTGGTAGTGCTGGTTGTAGTGCTGGTACTGGTTGTAGTGCTGGAGGTAGTGAGCAGATGTCCGATATGTGGTAGAGTATGTCTGAGCAAATGTCCGATACAAGCATTGGCAGGGTATGTCTGCTGTTGGTAGTGCTGGTTGTAGTGCTGGTACTGGTTGAAGTGCTGGTGGTAGTGAGCAGATGTCCGATATGTGGTAGAGTATGTCTGAGCAGCTGTCCTATACGTGCATTGATAGAGTATGATACATCCTGGCACAAACCGTCTTTTTTAGGACCCTGGTTGTGACTAATGGCATGGGAGCGAACTCTTATAAAGACCCTTGTTGCGCCAATGGGACGGGAGCAAGCCATTCGAAATGCCCTTGTGACACAATGGAATGGGACATGGGAGCAAACCATTTGTATGACCCTTGTTGTGACTGAGGGCATTGGAGCATACTCTTAGGAAGACCCTTGTTGCGCCAATGGGGCGGGAGCAAGCCATTCGAAATGCCCTTGTGACACAACGGAATGGGACATGGGAGCAAACCATGTGTATGACCCTTGTTGTGACTGAGGGCGTTGGAGCATACTCTTAGTAAGATCCTTGTTGCATCAAATGTGCCATGCTAGGTGGAGGGTTTGTTTGAAGGGTGAGCCACTTGGATACCACTGTTTTTTATTTGAGCGACACGTCGCCATTCAGTCGCTGCATGGCGACGCATGGGTCCGGCTAAACCAGTCAGAAATGCCCCCCCGAACTTGTCGTGCAAAATGTGCCTTCGTAGGTGGAGGGTTTGTTTGCAGGGTGAACCACTTGCGGCCTGTTTACACCACACCAAAGCGATTACACACATAGCCAATCACACCACACCCCTTACACACACATATCATTTGCTACACAGGAAGAGGAGGCGGCTGGCAATCCTACCACACCACATTACACACCATACCACACACCATACCACACCACTCGTCATACCGTACCACACCACACGCCATACCACACCATATCACACCACACGCACATATCCATTTGATACACAGGAGGGGCGGCTGGCAATCCTACCACACCACACCTCATACCACACACCATACCACACCACATCACACCACACGCACGTACCCGTTTGATACACAGGAGGGGCGGCTGGCCTGGAAACTACTACCGCTTGTTCGACCTCAACTTGTTCGATCGCTTACAGTACTTCTACTTCTCCACCCTCCGGCCCCGTTTCATCCGTCGAATCGAGCGCTACGTGAAGGGCCTTGTGGTGCCAGATGTGCCCTGTTAGGTGGAGGCTTTGTTTGCAGGGTGAACCACTTGTGGTAAATGTTCATCGTTAGGTGGAGGGTTTGGTTTGTAGGGTGAGCCACTTGGATGCCACTGTTTTTTATTTGTGCGGCACGTCGCTGCATGGCGACGCAAGGGTCCGGCTGAAATAGTCAGAAATGCCCCCCACCCACCCCGCCCAAAACCCCTCTTTGGTTTGGGGCTCCACTCATTGCGCTCCGCGGGGTTCGGAAAGCAGGCATGGGGGGGATGGAGACGGCAGGGACGGGAGCAAGCCTTTCAGGGGGTCCTCGTAACACAGGGGGATAGGAGCTGGAGGGATTGGGTATGAAGAATCCTTCTTTCTGGTCCAGAAATAATGATAATGTCTGGTGGGGCGTGGTTATAAGGGAGCCCTGTCTTAAGGCGGTAGATAACGGGCTGCTACTTCGGAGATGGAGAAGACAGTGAGGGCGGGAGCAAGCCATTTGAACGCATGGGTCCGGCTAAACTAGTCAGAAACACCCTAGCTTCTAGGCAGCTCCTTTCACCCGCCCTTGGGCCAAACCTGAAGCTAGCTGGTGCGTCTAAAAGCTGGCATTACAGGCATTCCAATGCAGTTTCTAATGGAATTGGGGGTTACGTTTTGCTGCACATGAAAGCCTGTGGGATATTAGGTGATAGTGGGGAAGCAGGTGATAATAATTGTCACAAGGTTGTTTACGCCAGACGGTGTGAAACCATGGGCAAGGAGGTGAGAAGTAAATATTTCTGTGCAGGAACTTGGCAGGAAGGATATATATGTAGGATTGGGAAGCAAACGTATATTCAGATTTGTACATGCCGTTGTACGTATATTTTATATGCCGTACACGTATATTTTACATGCCATATACGTATATTTTCAATGCCGTAGAACGTATATTTTACATGCCGTCGTACGTATATTTTATATGCCATATACGTATTAAGACGTCTTAGAGATTTTTCACTTTTAGAGATAAGACTTGTACATGGGTCAAAAGGTACTGCCGCGCTGCTAATTTCATTGGCATCACTTATAAACTTGGCAAAGAATGTCTGTCAAGTTAAGCCTGGCAAAATCTCAGAAAAATAAAGCACGACCAGAAAGCGTGTCGGTGGATAAATGCGGTGCCAATCTAACGGACACATTAAATGGCAGTATGTCAAGTATATAACTGTATAAGTATCTAACCATATTGCAATGTTTTCCATGATTACATTGCACAAGGCTTGCACTATCAATCCTTGAAGCTTGTGGAATGGAAGGCTGGGGGGCGCACTGATATGTGCGCCATCCTGGCTATCTAAGTTCAACTTTGGAAGAAATTTAAACACAATGGTGTTTGTGAAAAATAATTGTATTGCATGTTGTGATAGAGAAGGTCAATAGCAAAAGTTGAATGAAAAACAAGAAAGTTAAGTGCCGGGGGGCATGCTGTACTTTCCGAAGTACAGCATATACGTATGTATATGCCGTATATGTTTTCTCGAAACGTTTACCCATGCGTCGTATATATACATATGAAAGTATAAACAAATGGTCATACGATCATATGTCGGCCCAACCCTATATATATATATATATATATATGATCCCTTTATCACCTTTGGGAGTAGAATCTTAGGCGCGGCTATTTCATTATTACATCTGTACTATATGTACAGATGGATTATACTGCACCTTACGCACAGATGGATTATACTGTACTTTGTGTACAGATGGACTATACTTAACCTTTCGTACAGATGGATTATGCTGTACCTTAGGTACTTGAACTTGAACTTGCCTTAGGTACAAATGGATTATACTGTACTTTATGTAAACTAGAATTTGAATTAACATGGATTTTCAGCCAACTCTGGGCTGCTCACCATCTTCCAATTCCAAGCCCCCCTGTACAATACACACAGAAAGCAGGGAGCACACTAAGCAGATTATAAAGTTTGAAGGACAATTATGTACAGTTTAGATCATTGATGATGATGATGATGATGATGATGAATAGCATTGTTTATTTGTTGGGCTGCGCGTAGCAGCTTTCATCCAGCCCCATTCACTTGAACTTGAACTTGGTTACATAGCTTCAACCAGCAATTTGGCTGCTCGCCATCCAGCCCAATTAGGGCCCAGCCCCATGCGCCATGAGCCATTGTGTCAACGATGAAGCGTTCAGCTTCATTAGAATGCTGATATATTATATAAGTAGGCTATGGCGATGCCCTCTTCCTCGAATCCTCGAATTCAGCGTTTTCTAATTTTATATTTTTTAAGCTTCTTAGTCTAAGTTACTTATTACATTCTATGAAAACATAAGCTAAAGTAAGCTGACTTCTAAAATTCTACCTGCTAAATAAATTTCTATCAACCCCGATATATAAGTAGGGTATGGAATGCCTGTGATGAAGCATTCAGACGCACTAGCTAGCTTCAAGTTTAACCCAAGGACCGGAATAGGGGGCTGCCTTGAAGCTGTAGGGGGTGCCAAAATTAAGTTACCTTGTCGTTGCACAATTAAACTAATGGCGAATAATTCGAATTCCGAATCCCACACTGCCTATTTTCGATAGTTAGTGCGCCCTAGTTGACGGCTATCTATAGGGAAATCTTCGTGGTGCTCGCGGGAGTGGTTGACGGTGGCGGAAACCTTGACATGTGGAAAGCTAAGAGGTGCGTATTTTTGGGCAGCGGGGAGTTGTTGCATGCCAAAGGCCTTGAATGCTAGAGCAATGTTAGGTGTTGCATGTTACCTGAGTGTAAGGCCTGTGGCCTACCACCCCATGACATGCCACAATAGATCCAGTAGGGTCTCAGTGCGTGTGGAATGTTCATGGGTGTGTGGTTTTGGGGGTGTGGGTACTGGGTAGTAATTCATGCATAGTACATGGCCACAACAGCATGGCTTGGCAAATTTATTGGTATGTTTTCATACTCAGGTATAACTCACCATGCCACCTGTAGATTATGTCAATGAAGACAAGCTTCCATGGGTTCCAAGGGGTGGGTTCCTATTTTGGTCTTGTTTTGATGTGTTGCGACATTTTTTTTATAATTGAGTCATCAGAAAGGGAGAGGAGCCTTCTATATTTGGATTGGCTGGGGGTCAGGCACGTGCACATGGCACAGGGATGTGCATTGCACCCATGCATAGTGTTATGTTCCATACAAGAAATAAATGTGAAAAATCATTGTAAGGCCTAAGTTAATTTTGACACCCCCTACTGTATGTATTTATGTATGTATGTTACAGTCCAGGGGCAGGCCAAATAGGCTGAAGGTACATGTCCAACCGTGAAGGAAGGGCTAAAAAAAAAAAGAGCACTGAAAAAGCACTGAAAAACTACTCTGTGGAGCGCCCTAAAATAAACAGTGAAGCATAGGCTGCACTAGGGAGCGTTGTTTGTACCCAGTGGTCATAACATGAGGGACCGGCATATCATGATGATGTTGACCGAAAGCGAGTATGATATAATATGGTGTCATACCATTTATTTACAAATTGCATCATATAATCACATGTATAAATGGTTACTTTATCCTAGTCAGACTGCGGGCATCATATGATGTTATATGATGACATGATATCAAATTGCTGTTCCCTACATATGATTGCAACACCAGTGCACCAACTACGTCAGTAGTGCTGAGATAGGGTGTATCCATAGTGCTCGTTTTTATTTTCAGATTCGGTTTCCTATCAGCATCTTGTAGGCAGCTCCCTAAGCCTGCCACTGTGCTACACCTGAATATTCCAGCAGTTTGAGGCAGTTGATTGTGTGAGCTTCAAGGTGCACTATATTATGTTAGGCTTGGCTGAATAGCTAGTCAGGGGGAGTACCTACTACCTAGAAGCTGATGCTCGGGTACTTTCCAGGCACTTTTTTCTAGCTGTCAGAATGACATGGGAGTGGTACTAGGGTGTTCCCCCAGGTGTTCCTCTACTAAATACCAGTCCATTTATGCTATTGGGGTTTCGAGGGGGGGCAGCCATGGCTTTTGCCCTTGTGTCGAACTGCTGGTGAAACGGTGAAAGTGTTACCATATACAGCATGCACTCAAACTGGTGTTGTGTACCTGATGCAATGCTTTTCTTTTCAGCTGCAAGCAGCAGCTTCTAGCTCTCTCTTCATCCAAACCTTAGGCAACCTAGTGCACCTGCAAGCTCATATCATAAGCTTTCCAGTGCTCCAGGGCGGCCTAGAGAACCTTGAAGCTACCACAATCAGCTGTCCAGAAGGGCTGACATATTTGGGTGTAGCACCCCCTCTGCAGAGTATTGAAGGTGAGCACATTAGGGGCCAAGGGGCCCTGACCCCCAAGCCCCACCAAACAATGTAACATTGATGATGATGATTTTCTATGTTTCAAACATTCCCAATGGTCTCTAGACCAGCCTCAGTGGATGGGCCTTTGGAAACCCTGTAAATGAGCCTAATTAGACACCATAAAACAAATTGGTGGCTAAGATAGTGGCTGTACAGTGGGTTCCGGAGCCGGGGGGGAGGGGGGGGTCTGCAGAAGGGTGCCTCAGCACTTTTTTGTGACGGTGTATTTCACTTTTTTCCCCCTGGGAAATTGTCGAAATTGTCGAAAATCGGTTGGCGAAACAGGTTGTCGGTTAGAATGCCTGTCAGATCGGTTGGTATTCCGCCCGGAAATGGGCGAAAAGTGGTTGGGATTCCTGTACATGCGGTTCAATCGGGTTACGTAATCATGTTACCGAAACCACGAAACCAATACGGCCCCGTCGACAAATCGGTTGCCGAAAGAGGTTGGTGGTTCTGGCGGCCTGGCGGGCCGCGGGCCTGGCTAACGACCTGGCTACCCTTGCCTGCTCTTCCCGTCTTACGAAACATTATGTGTCAACGCTGTACTGCGTCGCCGTCACATGCGATCTTCGTTTCCTTCATTTTGCCTCCTGTCGTCCTCTCATCGATCCCACATAATCCTTCCATATTCCATGTACCATTTCCATCCGCTCGCACAACTCCACTTCAAGCTACTTACCCTTGGGCCGACCACAGCTGGGGCCCTACCAAGGCACCCGACTACATTTTTAATTGAAATAAGGGCAGGGACCCGGGGTAGGGATGAGATCAAGTGGTCGGAGAAGTTCATCGAGACGGGTAGCTGATCGATAGTCAAATAAAAATCGTCCGAGGAGGTAGTTCTCGAGTTCTTCCTCGTGGATTTCCGCCGTCCTCGTCATAATATCTTTCGCCATGTCGTGACCCGTCAGCTGCGCCAACCTGGTCCACGATTTATCGAATTTCGCACCTTCAGATGCATTTGGTGATCAAAGCCCTCTTTCGGAGACAGGGGCATAAGGGAATGTGGAATGCGTCGATGCATTTAATAACAAGAAGTCGCTCAATGTGAGCGACTCGAAAAAGAACTTGCGCATCGCCCAAACGGCCAAGAAGGATATTGACGCAGCGAGTAGCGGAAAACATTGATAATGTGTTTATCCAATATGGCTCCACTCATTGAACTCGTTGAAGCTATGGTGAGTCGAATGAATGGGTTGCTCGTTTGTGTCGATGACTGGGCCGGTCTGTATCGACTAATTTCAATGCGCTATTTACTGGACTGGGACATTCCTGGGCAGGTTAACCGCTGTAAAACTTGCGCATCGACAACTGCCCGATGTCGAACAGTAATCCGGGCATTCTCCGAGAATGGCCCGTATGCTGAAGACAATAGTTTGAAGACACGGCTCGCAAGTCGCAAACAGGAAGGGGGTGGGGGTGGGTGGGGGGGACACACAATCTGCGGCAGGTCTGCGGTACTGGTAACAGTGTTCACAGTGGATATTGCCGGGACGAGCTAGTTTCTCAGCGAATTCTTCTCGAAATGTTAGCAGCATCGCGATCTTAGAGCGTCAAATGCCTGTTAGCACGCTGTTACGTCTGCCTGTCCAGGAGGGATACTTTTGCCGAAGTCAGGTAGTTCTCCATGAACGCGTGATGAAGTGTGCTGAAGTGGCACACGCAACTAGGTTATTAGCATGAATATCCTTCAGCTTATTCCAGATGGGCGAGCCAGCGAATCCCAGCATATTCGAAAAAAAGGTGGTTCCTGGGCCGAGCTCGTCCCCTGCGACCTCCGGTACACCCCTGATGCAAACGATGCCCGGAACCGCGCTTTCATGATGATCTAAATAGATGTGCGAAAAGCAAATATTGGGGCGCGCAAGGGCTCTACACAAGAGCTTGCGCTCTGAGTACAGGATGGCATCGAACTGCACTGAGCCATTGCGGACGCGGCCTGGGTCAAACGATGCACGGGACTGCGCTGTTATAGATCATTCAAGTGAAGTACATATGGAAAACAATGCGCTCGCTAGGGCTGAAAAGGAAAACAAACACTTCATAGCAAGGTCCCGGACCCCCAGCAATTCCCCTTGTTTTAATAACACAAAGGAAGGAAGGATCACCACCTGATGCAGATGTCAGATAACTATATTGACCGCCCCCTGAGCTGTTGGTTTTTGGAATTATAAGCTTATGTACGGGCGGTCAGATATGTACTTATGATGTAGCCTTGTTGCTTTCAAAGTAACAAAGTGACAACTAAGTAACAAACAAACAAACAAGGGACATTTTGCAGTGTTGCTGTTTAAAGCAGTATTGAACGTGCCTGTACTGTCATGCAGAGCACACATGAAGGTTGGCATTAGTTGTAATTACATTACATTACATTACATGTTAAAGTCTACTTGACACCGCGAGGGTGTATGAGACTCTGTGCTTTAAACAAAAAGAAAAAGCACCCACAAAGCAAAAAACCCCATTACATCAGGGGTGTGTCGAGGACAAACAAACCAAACTCCCAACCACCGTTTTGGTGGCGTAGGTATTAAACCCCTTAGAGCCGGACCCAGATCTCAACCACTTACAGTGGCGGAGGTAAGAAGCTAACAAATGAGAAGTCACAAGAAGAAGAAAAAAAGGGATGATAAATTACGGTGCCACTAAGCAGTCCAGGGCTTCCTGTCTTGCTCTTCTACAAGTAGAAAGATAGTCGGCTAGGTTGCTCCAAAAAGACTTAGTGCCATTTCCATTCATAAAGGTTCTGAATGTGGAATCGCAGAATTCCACATTCCATACGGTTAAGTTGGTATCCTCATGGACATGCCTATAAATATCTGTAAACAGCTTCTGGTAGCGGAGGCGAATATCATTATAAAAAGGGCACTCAAACATATGCATTTCATCCTCAGGTTTTTGGAACCCACACATTTGACAGTGTCTCATTGAGCGAGGGATGTGTGCTCTATCCACCACCCTCATTCTTTCTGTGTTCAGCCAATGGGAACCCATTCTAAACTGTGCTATAGAACGAATCTGATCCTGCTTATGTAAGGCGGATGTAAAGGGAATCAAGCCATTCTCATCATTGCTGTTGGCTGCAAACCATTTTTGGTATCGGAGGCGTTTAAAGCCAACCCTTCTCTCATCAGGGATGTCTCTAACTGCATTGGTGTCACTTGGGTACTTAAACCTCCATGACTCAAAAACTTCAGACATAATACCTTCGACATCGACAGCCTCCAAAATGTTGATGTTTTTACTGGATCCTAGCTCCTGTAATAATTTGATGCAGAAAAAATGAGACCAATCAGAGGTCGGGTTAATTTTGGGGAATTTTGAGAAGGTGTTGCACGTGTGGGCTGGGCAGTATGAGCCGTTCAGGTCTGGGCTGCACCCGACGCGGGTGGGTGGTCGGGTGTGTCGGGGTGGATGCCTGTAGCGTGGGTCGGCATACAGGTCACTTTTTCCGAAGCACATTTCGTAGGCGCTACTTCTCCTCCGCATAAGCGGAGACTGGAATCGGGATGCGACGACGCCAGGCTTTGCAATGATCATCAATTCGCGCACTTTCCTGATTTGAGATGTCCACTCAAACCAGATTTGCCGAATTCTCTACCCCCCCTCTCCTCCCCAATGATCAACAACAACTGCCGGCGACCAAGCATCCCGATTCCGGGCAAGAAGCACCTTGGAGAAGTCCAAGCGCAGATTGCCCGCAGGAGGGAGGTAGGGGAACGCGAAGCCCCCAACACCAGTGCTTGGAACCCTGTCCACAAACTCAATACCAAATCTGCGAAAGTGACAGATCACCCCAAAATTAAAATATCCTCACCTTTCAATGGACAACCTGGACAACAAGATCCTACAGGCAGCTTCCGGGCAGAGAGCAAAAGCGCCAAGGATCTACCTGGGACTCACGCTGAACCAAGTTCTGCCAAACCTACAAATCATCCAAACCCTACCCAATCAAAAAATATCTGGAACAAACAAGACAGACGAAATCTTCCTACCGCAAACTCTGCCATTCACCTTATTATTATCCTTCTTTTCGTCAACCGTTTGAATATCACCGCCGCTTCAACAGCCTCTCTCTGCACTCCCCTATCTTTCTTCGCACCTAACACTTACCCAGCCACCAGCATGTATTCAATGGGAGCTCAACAAAACAGGGAGCAACAAGGTAAGATCGATAGGAAACCGAACCGCCGCGAGAAACAGGCTGCTAAATCCCGCCTCGCCTTCCCACCTTCTCACCACACCGCCGCACACCTTGTTCCCCTGGCTACCACACCGCACTACCTTATACACTGCAAACATCTCAACACTACACCCACTGGCCATCTTCGAAACCCCATATTCTCTAAGCCTCTCACAGCTACTAATACCGCCCCTCGCGGCGTGGGTGCAAGTCCCGATATGCCCCTCGTGGCATTGTCGTCTCTAACGATTAATACAGCCTTCCATGGCGTGGGTGCAAGTCCCGATGTGCCCCTCGTGGCATCATCGTCTCTGACGATTAATACAGCCTCCCATGGCGTGGGTGCAAGTCCCGTTGTGCCCTTCATGGCATTGTCGTCCTCGACAACTCTAATCAATGACGAAGCTACAAGTCCTTATGCTCACAACCAACTTTACAATCAACCCTGGACAACTGTGTCCTACAACTCTTCTCTCATCCTCTGCAAAACTAACGCAATTTCGAACCCCCCTGCAGCCCTTATCGCCCATCGCTTCACCATCCGTTCCAAGGGTGAAGAGATCTACAACAGCGAAGAGAAGCCGATGTCCACTCCTCCCTACCGTGCTAAATACATCAAGCAAGCGAGGGACATCCAGCTAATCGCTGAGAGACTCAAGTCCTCCCCCCAACCTCCGTCCCCCCTTGGAGAGTCAACCTTCCAGCATCTTGATCCTTTTGCTGACACGCTCTCCAAATACAAGATCCTCCCGGTGCACAACACCACCGACAATGAGGAGTTCTATGAGCTAACACTTAGTGGCATCTATGGACGAGACCCTAGCATTCTTGCTGGAGGTCCCCTCTCTACACCCCAATCTCTGACCTTTCCTGCCGGCGCACACCCGTGCACTGACGCAGCTGCGGTGGTCCGTATCATGCGCGAGATCATCGCGAACAGACCCCAGGACGGTCTTTTCAAAAGTGGAGTAAGTAAGGACCAAGTTACTAACACCTCCCTGCCTGGAAAGCCACCAATTCCCTTCAATTCCCAACAACCAGTGGAAGGAGATGACCAAGAAGACGGTCTGGAAGAAGCCATAGGGATTTATTGTGCACCCTTTATGATCCCCTGCTTTTTAGTCATAGACCTTTATAGCACTCTTCTGATTGTTCCTCTCCTTATGGCTACTTGTTGGATCATAGGGTGTACCAAGCTTTTGACAACAGTACAGAGTACACCCACTATTGATAAGTCAATCGTGAACAGCTTCCTTCCTCTTCATTCCTCTGCAAAGCAGAATTCTAGCTGTGAACCTAATAGGAAATCCTTTACTCAGGACTTTAGAACCTTGACTCATCCCACCTGGGATACAGCTCCTAGGGGAGGTAGACCTACTTCCAGACTTCGTTCCACTCCTGTAAACAGCTCTAGCTATTGGGAACCCCAAATAGACTGTCACTGTCAAGTTCACTCTATTAACGCCTACCTCGGATACAAGGCCCTGGACTACAAAGAGGTCCTACAGTTCTCCATAAACCTCAACACACACGTCACTAACTACACTCAACATGAGTGGGATCTAGAACGTTGCTATTTCAACAAACTAACCGGTAACTACACTATCCCTTTAGTCAACTATCAGCTTGAAATCACTCCGGTAGAGTGGACAGTAGATTAAAGCAGCGGAACAGACGCACCAATCTATACACGGAGACAAGGATAACGTTACAGACACAGGAGACCCATAAAGGGGCACCTGTGGTGAAAAGAGGCGGTAGACAGGAACCTAACAGGGTACAGATCAGACCGGAGACGTAGGTGACAGGAAGCTGCCACTGAGTCATCTCAAGATGACTCAGTCCCACGGGAAGCTGGCTCAGGAGAGCCGATAGTTCTAAGGGAGTACATAAGTAGTCACCAAGTCATAAAACGCGTGAGAGCACCGCTATACATGCTGATACTCCACCTATGACACAGGTGACATACAATAGTACTACTCCACCTATGGCACTGGTGACATAGAACTATATGTAACAAAAAAAATTAAAAAAAAATCAAAGAACTCCGGAAAACAAAATCGAGAGAAACTTCAAATGAAACCCGAAGGGTGTAAGGGAAGGTATGAAGCAAGGCAAAGAACCAAAATTTGCCAGGTGGATATAAGAGGACAACTAAATATCAAAGTCGGGTAACAACGGTATAGAAAACCCGATCCGGGAATAGGAACCTAATGCCAATCAATGATAACTTAAAGAAACTCTAAATGTAACCAAAGAAACCTTAAAATGTAACCAAAAATTCCAGAATACATGTAACCAAAATTCTAGAATACATGTAACCAAAAAAAATTGGTTTCAGGAGAAGCAGTCATTCCAAACATGCGAATGAAACGCCAGAACACCATAGGATCAAGGGGCTTGGTGAAGGGGTCAGCACAGTTGTCCTTAGTGTTAACATAGGCAACATCCACCTGGCCATCCTCCACCAGCTCCTGGATATAGTGATGGATGACATCAATGTGCTTGTTGCGAGGGAGCAGCTGACAGTCATTGGCCCAGCTCAAGGACCCCATGTTGTCACCCTGAATGGTGACCAGGTCACAAGGCAGCCCTAGATCAATTCTCAACTTTTTCAACCATTGCACCTCCCTGGCAGTCTGAGACAGGGCCTGATACTCAGCCTCACTGGAGCTAACAGCAACAGTGGGTTGCCTTTTGCTCATCCAGTTCACAAGGCAGCCTCCAGCAAGCACAGCATAGCCAGTCTGAGATCTCCTGTCAGACCCATCATCAGCAAAGGATGAGTCACTAAAGACAGTAAAAGAGAAACCAGGGCTGTGAGTGTAAGTGAGGCCCAGATGGGAATGTTCTCTCAAATACAAAAGCAAGCGCTTGGCTGCAGCCCACAGGGGGGCAGTGGGTTGAGCAGAAAACCTGGACAGGTAGCTCACAGCAAAAGAAATATCAGGCCTTGTGCAGGTAGCCAGGTACAGCAAAGCCCCCACAAGAGAGAGGTACTGGCTATTAGAGGCCAGAGGTTCTCCAGGAGGATCAGTGACAGTGCACTTGGCCATGGGAACTGAAAACTTGGGTTTGGTAGCAGCAGTGAGACCAAACTGCTCCACCAGCTCAACAATGTAGGAGTGCTGGGAGAGGTTGATCTTAACACACCTGCCGTCAGAATCAAGTGTACAAGTCATGTCCAATGAAAGGAACTGGACAGGTACACCCATTTCCTTGACTTCCCACCCAGCTGCTTCCATAGCCTCGATCAGCAAGGCATACCTATGCAGCTCACTAAAAGCACAGATGAAGTCATCCACATAGGTCAGGACATAGCTCCACCCACCAGTAGAATCCCTCCTGAAATACAGAGCAGGTTCAGCTTTGCACATGGTAAAACCGTGGGCAACCAAAACCTGCTTTACATCTTTGCTCCAAGCCCTGGGTGCCTGCTTCAAACCATAAAGAGATTTAATCAGCTTGCACACAAGGGGAACATTGTCAGGACCAAGTTCATGAAAGCCCTCAGGCTGGTAACAGAACAGGTCCAGACCAGGTTCCAGCTTGGCATTCAAGAATGCAGTCTTGATGTCCAGCTGCCTCACAAACATCTTCCTATGAGTGATGGCAGCAAGGAGCACACGAAGACCTGCTTTAGAGGAGACGGGGGCATATACATCATGGTAGTCCAGCCCAGGACGTTGCAGAAAACCACGAACTACAAAACGAGCTTTAAAACGCAAAGAACCATCAGACCCATGTTTCTTGACAAATAACCATCTGCCAGATAGAATCCTCTGCCTAGGAGGCTGTGGAGTGAGGACCCAAGTGCCATGAGCATGGAGGGAGGCCATCTTATCCTTCATAGCCTGCAGCCAGAGATCTCTGTCAGGGTTGGTAGGTAACATTGCAGCTTTATAAGAGAGTTCAGTAGAGGTAGAAATAAAAGCCCCCACGTACAAGCAGTGTACTTGTACATGGGCAGCGGGGATATCAGCAGTATCAGCAGTAACCGGTAATAAAGCCCCCAGCGCAGCACTCATGCGTGGTTGAACAAGGCCGGCCTCCTTTGCCTCTAAATCGTCGAAGCCTAGGTACACTGGAACACCCCAGCCATACGCAGTATCTGACCCGGACCAGTGTTCGAGGTCATCACTCACATCATCTGTGACGGCCACATCGTCGCAATGCCTGGTCCGGTATAAACCACCAGGTATAGCAGGGGGTGAAGTGATCAACAACTCCCGCGAGCTATCCGAATAGGTGGACGGGGGGTGGCGACTAGTGGGCAGTGGACCTGTACTAGGTTCCACTATGACCCGAGGCTGTCCTAATCCTACGACTTCACCGACGAAACGTGGCGCAGAGGAAGGCCCGGCGACCCCCCTGAGATTCGAATAAATTAGAGCTTGAAGGAACATCAGACTCCCCCTGGCCCAATGCCGCCGCACGCGATACAGCACCATCATTACCTGGCCTGGGACGCATCGTCATCCCATGACCAGTAAAGCGGTCAACAATCGGGGTTGGTAAAGGGCCCAGGACATTGTCAGTAGTATCAAGCCCTTTACCGATGATAGCGGCAGGGGTGCGAGAAAAATACTGAGATCCATCATAGGGAAAGAGCCCAGGGATACAGTTATAGCTAAACTGTTCATAGAAGAGCACATCACGACTCTCTACCACCTGGCGCAACTTCGGAACCCAAACAAAATAACCCTTACTCACTAAAGAATACCCAACCAGTCTACCAGATAACGCCCTTTCGTCAAGCTTATTGCGCTTCTTCCCATTCACTAAGGTAACATAGCATGGGCACCCGAACACGCGCAATAACGATACATCAGGTAGAACCCCAAAGAACAACTCATAAGGAGTCTTGTCACCCTGATTAGGCAGCCGGTTGCGTAGGTAACACGCGGCGAGGAAGGCATAGGGCCAGAAGGACTTAGTGAGCTTAGACTCCAAGTGAATGCTCCTAGCTACGTTCTGAAGGACCCCATTGTACCGTTCCACAGTCGCATTCTGCTGAGCAGTGTAAGCCATGGACAATTCATGCACAGCACCAACCGATTCTAACCAATCCTCGAACCACTTCACTATAAATTCCTTAGCCCTGTCAGACCTAAGACACTTGAAAACAAATCCATGCAGCTGAGTCATCCATCTGAGGATGGTAGTTTGAACTGCTAAGGGAGCTTCATCCCTGGTTCTCAAGCACAAGACCTCAGCATAGCCAGAGTATTGGTCAGTGAGACACAGAACATAAAACTCCCCACGCAAGCCCCTAATATTAAATGGCCCCATGATGTCCAAGTGAAGGCGTTGTAATGGGGCACGGATCCTAGTTTTGCTTTCTTTAGGAAAAGGGATACGTTTTCCCTTTGCCTTCTGACAAGCATCACATGGGATCTTAGACAGTCTTTGCACCTGTTGGAGAGTGAGGGGTAGGTTCTGAACCAAACCCTTCCTTACAAGGTTGTGCATGGCATCATAGCCAGGGTGACCCAGCCGCCTATGCCACAACCATTCAGGAGTGGTAGGGATCACAACTCCACCATCCTCATCAACATCAAGAGCAAAAGCTGGATAATCTTCAGCACCATACAAACGGCCACGAGGGGTGTGACAAGGCCTACATGCAAACTTGTACACACCATCACTGGAGGCAGGGAAAGACCACAGAACAGAAGAGCCCTGTGTGGCAGTACAACTAAGACTATCAAAAGAAATCTTGCAGTTGTGAGCATGGGCAACAGCATTTACTGACATGAGGTTCACCGGACAGTGTGGGATGTAGAGAACATTGGTTAAAGTGATTGGTGTTGGTAACCAATCACTACCTAACACAATAGAACCCTGACCCACAGACCGTTGAACCACACCATCACCGAATTTAACTGCTGGCCCAGTCTCAGAAGCATGAAACACAGTGAACAAAGACATATCACCTGTGATTGACATCCCAGCTCCAGAATCAACATGCCAGACACCCTCAGACAGGCTCGGGCTGCAGACATTTGAAAATTTCGCAGTGCAAGAGAAAAGGACAGAGCGTACCTCCTATTTCTTGTCCAAAGCATACCCATCAATCTCAGCCTGCAAGGAGGCCAGCTGCCGCGGAGTAAGCACACCTGGAAGGGCCAAGGCCATGGGCACCGGATTGGTAACCGGTGCACCAGGCTTGGTCTTACGCAGGTGCGGATGCTTCGTGAAACAGCGATCCTCCGAGTGGGTCGTCTTGCTGAGGCATGGGCCCCAAGTGCAATCCAGACGCCGCTTGTTGGAACCGGAACCCTGAGAACCAGATCCCTGCCCACGCTGAATTGCAGCATTGGCAGGAACCTGGGGAGCGTCCCGGGACCAACCAGGATGCCTGGAGTCGGACCTGGGGAGAGCAATGTTCAAAATGTCGAGAGACCTATATGCCTCCAGACAAGACCAGTAATCGACAGCCTGTCTGTTAGCCAACATCATACCGTACTGGATCCGCAGCGATTCAAATCGGATCAAACGGATCCCATTCACAATGGTTTCCATGGCGTGGCGCTGAGTGACAGGATGTCCAGCACTGCGGAGGTCAGTGCACAGACTGCGAACCATGCGAAAGAAATCATCGACACGGTCAGAAGGGCCCATGTGCGCATTATGAAGTTCGATACGCATGAGAGGGACTCTAGAGGCAAGGGCATCAGACTGCGTCTTCCGGATATCCAAAAGGATATCCTGAGGGGTGGCAAAGTCCTGGTATACCTTGACCATATCGTCCTCCATGTTCGCGAGCATCATAGTTAAACACATGAACCCCTGACGTTCGAGAGGCAGTGCACTGAACCCCAACAGTGCAGGATCAAACCGAGACTCACCATGAATGAGGGTATTAGACCCAGCTCCAATCGCAGAAGGGACAGGAGCCAAGGACCTACGAATGTCCATGAAATACTCCGCAGCAAGACCAGCGTCAAGAGCGCGCTGGTCGTCTATGTTCCTAATCACAGGAATGGACCTCGCAACACTCATAAGCAGCTCGAAATCTGGGCTAACAGGACACAGAGGGACAGGCACTCGCACAAACTGATAATCAAGCTTCTCGTGATCACTACGCCTCGTACCACCAAAGGAAACACCATGATCTGGGGGATACAGAATCCCAGAAGTGACTGGACCAAGAAAAGAACGACACCTGGTACCAAGCTCAGAGAAAGCCATCACTCGGCGATGCCTCAGCTTCACACTAACATTTGCCATTGTAGTCTGCATATCCATCCGACCGTACAAAGAGCGGTTCAAGGACTCACCATCCCGTCGATCCATGTTGATCAGGCGGGTAGTCCCGAAGGTTCAAAGTCGGAGGAGATCCGCCAGTGAGCAGATGCTCCCAAGATGCGCAAGACCGCGTATGCAGCATAGGAGGAGGGCCAGGGGCAGGAGGCAGCTCCACCGGCGGAGGCGGAGGGGGTTCCAGGGAGGCACCAGCAGCAGAGGTGCGTGCAGAGGAAACAGCAGCCTCGCGAGAGCGAGTGTGGTAGCCAAGGAGGCCACGCTCCATGGGGGCAGATGCAGAGGAAAAAGAAGCAAAGCCCTTCAAGAAAGTGGGCTTAGCCACCTCCGGGTAAGCCGGGGGAACAGGCTCAAAGGGAGGCGCCGACGAAGGCTGAGGCTGATACACAGGCGAAAGCTCTCGATTAGGCATCTGCTGATCAGCAGGCTCATACACCGGTGAAACAGCGGAAGTCTCAAAGACACGAGTGGCAGCAGCAGATGGGGTCACGCCACCGAAGTCAGCACTCGTAGCACTCTTCAAGTCCTCCTCATCATCAGTAGTAGTAGAGTAGTCTTCATCATAATTGAAGGGGACGCAATGAGGCTGCGGGTCTGATGCACAACGGATGATCTTTGTCTGTACACAACACAGCTTCATCAGGACATCCTCAACATCAGAGGACAGGCGTCGAATATTGAGAGAAGGAACCGTAAAGTTGGAGGATTGATCGGGGGGGGTTACTTCCTTGATGGCGGAAGGACCCTCCTCTCCGGCAGCAGAGGCCGCTGGCGCGTAGTCGTCTAGCCAATCTAGAGGAACCTTCACCCCCGTTGGGAGGATTCGGTCGCATCCATTGCTCACAATGACACTGCGGATCCCACGAGCCCATGAAACACCATTAAGTTTGGTAAGTTTCACAAAGCCGGCAGGAGGCCCTCGCGGAAGTTGCATTATCAAAGCAGTGGTAGTGATGAGGAGCCTAATAACCTATCAGCTTGAAATCACTCCGGTAGAGTGGACAGTAGATTAAAGCAGCGGAACAGACGCACCAATCTATACACGGAGACAAGGATAACGTTACAGACACAGGAGACCCATAAAGGGGCACCTGTGGTGAAAGGAGGCGGTAGACAGGAACCTAACAGGGTACAGATCAGACCGGAGACGTAGGTGACAGGAAGCTGCCACTGAGTCATCTCAAGATGACTCAGTCCCACGGGAAGCTGGCTCAGGAGAGCCGATAGTTCTAAGGGAGTACATAAGTAGTCACCAAGTCATAAAACGCGTGAGAGCACCGCTATACATGCTGATATCAACTATTACCTGGCTAACAGGAAATCTCACTTAGGCTCTCTCACTGGCCACAGGAACTCACAAACATATACTCCATCTCATCCTCCCCCTACTACACCAATAACTGACGACACATCTGAGAATTACTCTGCAGGAATTATGCCTGGCAGCACTAAACAGCAAATTTTATCTCGGCTTCCTCCCAGCTGCTCAAGGTTTATCCTCCACTACAACTGTGGATATGGACATGCTATCACCATTAAGCAAATTAATGGTAAGTGGTGGGACATGAACTCTGAACACAACGGCCCTAGTCTTCTCCACTCACAAGATTGGATAAAACTCCAAGGGCACATCTACACTCTTACCAAAACATCACTCTCCTTCCTTTCACACCCTTTTCAACCAGAAATTAACCACACACCAGGCCACCCTATTAGGGAGACTGTTGACATGATCCCCTCTACTAGTAACACCACACCCACTCATAACCATCCTGACTCTCCCCACAGTATGGATTACATAACTTCCCCATGGTCTGCAGAACTCACAGATCACAACTTACCAGATCAGGATAACTTCTCAGATCTAACTTTCTCAGATCTAACTTTCTCAGATCTCCTAGACTCCACCTTATCAGATCAAGAAGATCCCATAGATTCTCCCTCTTTAAATCAAAAAGACCTCACAGAAACTATTTACTTAGTCTCTGACGATGAGGAACCTCCCAAATCAAAACAAAAAACATCTCCTGCAAAGAAAAATAATTTAACTACAAAACGCTCACACACCTTCACACACCAGATGCATAACACACCTCTCCCTATACCTAGCAAAGTTATCCTTCCTGACTTCACTAAGTTCCGTCAGTGCAGAATTTTTGGGGCAGAACCTCCTACCAAGAAACCTGCTCCTTCCAGACTCACCACCAAAACCCTCCCAACGAGAAGACTTAAAATTACTCATACTACTCCACATCCTGTTCAACAACAGCAAACTGCACTCTATCTCACTAACATTATCACTTCCAACTGCAGAGGCATTTTCTCATCCTGGGAAACACTCTATGACCATATTCGAACTAATGAGCCAGACATTGCTTTTCTCACCGAAACAAAACTCACCTCCAACAATACAGGCATAATTAATATGATCAAACAAGACCTCTCTGACTACCACTTTCATCACAGCAGCAAAACCATTAAGCAAGCTACCAATGCAGACAACATTGTTACCCGCTCAGCTGGAGTCATCACACTTATCAAAAAAAACTCTTACTGCACACCTCATTAAACATGAAATCCCCACTGACATAGCTGGTCATCTCACTCATCAAACTATTAACAACATCACTCATATCTTAGGTGTCTACATGCCCTGCAATGATCCTGCCAAAAGAGCCCGCATCTATGAACACATCCACTACATCATATCCCAGAACCCCTCTCACCACTATATTGCAGGGGGAGACTGGAATGCAGCCTACTACCTTACTGATAGAAGCAACACAGTCCATCACCTGGAGGATCAGCCTCACTACCAGCATCTTAATCAATATTCAATTCACATCCAACCATCTCCACGTCCCCATACTTACTCAGACAACACCTCCTACAGCAGCAGGATAGATGACATCATTCTCATCAACCCCCCACCTGCAACCATGGTGACAGAAACCACACACCAAATGGGAGACACACTTGACCACTTGACCCTGGAACAACAAATTACCTCCTCTCTCTTTCCTCCTCCCAACCTTGACACACCCACCTCACAATCCAACACCCCAACTGCAACTCCCTCTCAAGCAACAGGACATGGCCAAAGCCAAGGGGGCAATCTCAAATAAATTTCTCCATCAATTTCAACACAGCCACATCAACATAAATAAAGCCTGGACTATAGCACAAACTTTACTGGGAGAAGATAAAACATCTGCACACATCCAATCTATTAGACAAGAACTCACAGCCACCATGCCAGAAAATCTTAACAGCATGGCAGATCATCTCATGATCACTCTACACCAAGCTCTTACCATCATGACTGACATCTGCCCCACTAAGTCTAGCACACCAGGCATTTTCTTGCCCAGACAAACAGGGCTTTACAGACGTCTTAACTACCATATTAAACACATTAAAGCACTTCGAACAGCCTCCACCCACCTTGACCAACAACAATACATGGAGCTCAGAAGCACACCTCATACGGCAGGTACATACTCACCTACCACTAAAATTAAAATACAACAACACCTACAAAACTTACTACTCCCAGACTACTGCCTCTCTCTAACTGCTGATATTCAACAAAGTATTACAGAACTACGTCACATGCAGGCTGCACTCAAAGAGGAGAGAGCAACTGCCTCCATCAAGAAATTCAGACGCCCCGCCTCAGCACACAGGCACGACAAACTCACAGGTATATTTTCTCTCCTGAAAATTACACACACACACCCACTGCCCTACTGGACGCATCCGCGAACACACTTAGCACCAGTACCCAGGGTCTCCTGGAAGTTTTGACCAAACACATGGGTAAACTTATGTCACCTCCCACACCACCCATCTTAGATGATTATACCCGACATGCCACTCCCCCTCCATGGGAAACACACACCAGACAAATACCACCTTGAAACTCCAGCCAAACTCCATACAAACCACTGCCTCCCCGTACACCTATCTCTCCTCCTCAACCACCTATGATGACTGCATCAGGAAACTCTCCACCAACAAAGCCACAGGCCCAGACGGCATACCTAATGAACTACTTATGTGCCTCCCACAGGAAATGCACCTCACCATACACAAACTCATGCAGCTAGTATGGATCCTGGGAGAGAAACACCAGACTGCTGGAAAATCTCCCACACAGTCATGCTCTACAAAAAATCAGATCCCTGCTTACCTCAAAATTACAGGCCAATAGGCCTTAACAATGCTGTAGCCAAACTCTGGACCTCCCTTGTTACCAACACTATTACTACCTACTCTGAAACCAATCGCATTCTTAGTGCCTGCCAGGAGGGTTTCAGAAAAGACAAAAGTACCTATAGACAACTCCTGACCCTACTCCACAACATTGAGGATGCTGCCCTCTTCCATCAGGACCTTTATGCTGCCTACTTTGACTTTAGCTCTGCCTTCAACATGATTGATCACCAAAAACTTCTCTGCATTATGCACAACTTGGGCTATACCCATGACACTATAGATACAATTAAAGGAATTTACACAAACTCCACTACACATATCCTCCTCAACAACACATCTGGCTCCCCTATCCCCATCACTAGGGGCACTATCCAGGGAGACACTCTCTCCCCCTTACTCTTCATTATTTTTCTAGAACCCCTACACAGATGGCTCCGTTCTGGAGGACGAGGATACAGAGCAGCATCACTACCCCCCACAACAGCAGATGAAAACCACACTAGCAGCCTGGGGTATGCTGACGACACTGCCGTCCTAACCGGCAGCTCAGAGGACCTTCGCATCCAATGTGGTAAAGTTCAAACTTTTAGTATCTGGTCGGGCATTCCCCTTAATGCCACTAAATGTGTGGTTAGCGGCATACTCCACAAATCACACCCCTCACAACCTACTCACAACAACACTCTCAAACAAAGGCTAGAAAAAATTCCTTTAGGAAATTCCTATGCTACCTACCAGCCGCCAGACCAAGCCTATAAATACCCTGGGGGTTCACATCTCACTTACCTTAAATTGGAAAACTCAACTCCACTCTACTATTGAAACCATCCACAACAAAGGCTTGAGTATCCTTACTAAAGCTAAAAATAGGGCAACCCCCACCCAATGTCTACGAATAATCTCACAATGTGTCAGAGCAGCTATTACATATCCTATGATAGTGGCTCCCTTCTCACTAACCGACATTCATGTCATTGACAGAGCAGTATTAAAACAGTTTAAACTCTGCTGCACCCTTCCTAGATCCTTTCCGACAAGAGCACTCCACCTCCCTAAAACAGAGGCAGGACTAGGGGTGCCCTCTCTACTCACTGAATATACTCAGATTACTGCAACAGCCCTCACCCAGTCCATGAACGACCAAGGTCACCTGGGAATTCTCACCAGGGCTCTTCTTGACAAATCAACCTTCACCATGACCACTCTAGATCCTCTCTCTCTCTCCAGCAAGCAACTTAAATATATGTCCCTAGCCCGCCAGCTGGAAATTATTAAAAAATCTGACATAACAATTTCTTGGAATGACCCAGAACTTCTTGACAAACTTAACATACACTCTCTCCCTCTTCCACCACAGGCAATCCCTATCTCACTCATGACTCCTTTTCACGACCTGGACATATACTCATACCACGACCTGGTCACCCCCATGGGAACTCATCTTATCAGCACTACAGACCTCTCTCTTATCACTTCATACAAAATTACTATTCAAACGATCCCTGAACCGCCTCACCGCACACCTCTCCTCCCTCCAAACCGTCATTCCTCCAACTCACTCTGACCCACTCCCCCTCTCCCACAGGCAACTTGCGCCTGGCTACGCAATTTCGCAGAACACGACAGACAACGTTAAATTTCCTGCTCCTATCGAATCCTCCACCCCACTCACCCAGCGCTACCAACCTCACGCCTCCGTTACTGATGCAAACTACGAGGCGGACCCCACTGGGGACCTGGAAGGAAACCAATGGTGGGCGTGGCCCACGCAGATCGCAGGCAGTCACGCACACCAAGCATGGGGCTGCCCCAACAGTGACGCCACCTGGTCAGCGCGCCAATACTTGTGCAAATCTTGGATCCGACACTCCTCCTCCTCCAAATTCTACCGCGCATATAAAATAACCTCCACCTCGCACCCTGACAGGATCCGCGAGGCCATGACATCCCCAGCCAGCAGCGCACCTGCACCTCCGGCGCGCCTGCTTCACCTCACTTACGGATCTCAATACAGAGCCCTGCACATTACGAGCTGGCGGGGCAAGCGCTCTTACAACGACGACAAACTTGCCACCACCACCGTTGTCCACGTCCAATGGGCCCCAACCATCATGCACAACGACCATATCAACTCCTACACACGCATGGGATACAGCATCCACCACTGGATTACATTACATTACATTACATGTTAAAGTCTACTTGACACCGCGAGGGTGTATGAGACTCTGTGCTTTAAACAAAAAGAAAAAGCACCCACAAAGCAAAAAACCCCATTACATCAGGGGTGTGTCGAGGACAAACAAACCAAACTCCCAACCACCGTTTTGGTGGCGTAGGTATTAAACCCCTTAGAGCAGGACCCAGATCTCAACCACTTACAGTGGCGGAGGTAAGAAGCTAACAAATGAGAAGTCTCAAGAAGAAAAAAAAGGGATAATAAATTACGGTGCCACTAAGCAGTCCAGGGCTTCCTGTCTTGCTCTTCTACAAGTAGAAAGATAGTCGGCTAGGTTGCTCCAAAAGACTTAGTGCCATTTCCATTCATAAAGGTTCTGAATGTGGAATCGCAGAATTCCACATTCCATACGGTTAAGTCGGTATCCTCATGGACATGCCTATAAATATCTGTAAACAGATTCTGGTAGCGGAGGCGAATATCATTATAAAAAGGGCACTCAAACATATGCATTTCATCCTCAGTTTTTTGGAACCCACACATTTGACAGTGTCTCATGAGCGAGGGATGTGTGCTCTATCCACCACCCTCATTCTTTCTGTGTTCAGCCAATGGGAACCCATTCTAAACTGTGCTATAGAACGAATCTGATCCTGCTTATGTAAGGCGGATGTAAAGGGAATCAAGCCATTCTCATCATTGCTGTTGGCTGCGAACCATTTTTGGTATCGGAGGCGTTTAAAGCCAACCCTTCTCTCATCAGGGATGTCTCTAACTGCATTGGTGTCACTTGGGTACTTAAACCTCCATGACTCAAAAACTTCAGACATAATACCTTCGACATCGACAGCCTCCAAAATGTTGATGTTTTTACTGGATCCTAGCTTGTGGAGAGCACAACGCAAGTCATGAACCCAGCCAGTGTTGGAGTCAAAAGATTCTCAAGAGCCATTCTAATGAGATCCTCAGGTTCTTTATGTATGGTCTTGTTCCAGAAGCGCAAAGCTTGTTTAAGCCAAGCAAAACACAACGGGGTTCTACCCAGCTCTTCCATGATAATATTAGATGTAGTAGATTGGCAAACACACCAACATTTGTTAAGTATACCTCTATGCCATTTCTCACAAGCATGGTCATTTGAGATAAGTGTGTTGTTCAGAATAGAAGGAGCCCACACCTCACAGCCAAAATTCAGGATAGGTTGTACAAGAGAATCAAACAGGTGGGTGAGAAATAATCAATATTGTATATCTCCATAGTATGGCATCGCCTACGAAAGCATGTGGTGTGCCTTTTGGGCCTTAGTGAGCATCCTAGAAAAAGCAGCTTTTGCACGATTGCTTGAGTCACCATCCACAAAGAGGGATCCCAAGTAGATAAAAGATAACTTTGTAGAAAGTTGTGCTCCATCATAGACAAATTTGTAATCAGGATCCATGCGGGCCCTCATCACAGAATTGTTTGTTGAAAACGACAATCTCAGTTTTCTTTATATTCACAGCAATCTTAGTAGGCCCCTCGCAGAAATCTCTCGGGCAGTCAAGCATCGCTTGCATATCTGCCGGGGATTCTGCCATTATAGCTAGGTCATCAGCATAAAGTAACAGTTGCAGAATCTTTCCCCTAAGCTCAGCCCCTACATTTGGGAGCTTGGATTGGAGGAACGATTCAAATTTCTATCAATGAACAGACCGATAGGAGTGGGGAATAGGAGGGTCCTCCTTGTTTTAACTCCGACAGGGATTGAAAGGAGGATTAAATTCCCAATTAGCGAACTTTGGAAACAACAGATTAATACAGGGACTTCAGACCACCTGGACTTAGCTGGCCCTCTTCTCCAGATACAGACTTGCTCCTTGCGGCCACTACCATCCTGTCTCCCCTTTCCTCTACCACAGCAGCTGCCTTGGGCGTTTACTACTCACCCCCAGTACCCTCCAATCCTCTTAGCTACACCAAAGCCTCACCAGCTTCTCTCTAACCACCCTGCTGCCCAGCTCTTTGGTCCAACCAGACCCCTTCTTACCATCTGGCTGGGGGCCTCACTGGTGGACATCCCCAACTCCAGCCAAAACAATCACACCAAGCTCTAAGGTGGGCTCTAGGCCAGTGTCTGACCATTCTGAAATACACTCTCAGCCCTACCCTGCAACACCTCCCCCCCCCCCCCCCCCCCCCCCCCCCCCCCCCACCCCCCCCTTTTTTTTTTTTTTTTTTTTTTGGGTGGGGGGGGGGTGGTGGGGGGGGGGGGGGGGTTGGGGGGTGTGGGGGGTAAAAAACAAGTTTTTTTTTTTTTTTGTGGGTGAAGAGGTTGGGGCCCCCACCCCCACCCCCCCCCCCCCGCCCCCCCCCCACCCCCCCCCCCCCCCCCCCCCCCCCCACCCCCCCCCCCCCACCCCCCCCCCCCCCCCCCCCCCCCCCCCCCCCCCCCCCCCCCCCCCACCCCCCCTTTTTTTTTTTGTTTTTTTTTTTTGTTTTTTTTTTTTGTTTTTTTTTTTTTTTTCCCCCAGCCCCCCCACCACCCCTCTCCCCCCCCCCCCCCCGCCCGCCCCCCCCCCCCCCCCCCCGCACCCCCCCACCATACCTACCCCCCCCCCCCCCCCCCCCCCCCACCCCCCGCGGTGGTCCACCCCCCCCCCACCCCCCCCCCCCCCCCCCGCCCACCCCCCCCCCCCCGCCCCCCCCCACACCCCCACAACGTACCTCCACTCCTCTTAGCTACGACAAAGCCTAACCAGCTATCTTATACCAGCCCTGCTGACCACTCTTGGCTCCAACCAAGACCCCTTTCTTACCATCTGGGACTGGGGACTCACTGGTGGAATTCCCAACTCCACCACACAAGCACACCCATGCTTAAGGTGGGACTCTAGCCAGTGCTGACCATGCTGAAAATTAACTCTCAGCCCTACCTGCACCCTGATGCTCCATCCCCCCTGATGACCTTGCTGCCCCTTACAAAACTCTCCTCCATCACTCCTGGATTCACTACATTGACTCTAGACCACAGTCTGAATTTTATACTACCTCTGAAATTTGGCTTGGCAGCAAATCTCACACCCCACCCTCCACTCAAAAATCACACCTCATTCTTATATGCAACCCCCACAGCCAAGCTACTTACTTTCCTAAACTCCCAGATTTTATCGACCAATGGACATACTACATGCAAAGCCTCTCCTCATCCTGGGAGCCCTCTACTATCACACCACCTTCCACACTTACTTTCACTGACATTGTCATCACCTACCCTCGGAAACTTAAATCTCTTACCAAAAATCCCTGGCAACCTCTACTCCACCAGCACCCTCCTCCCTCTCCTCTTACCATCACCCACCCTTGTCTTTACCTTGCTACCCCCTCCTCTGGCCTCCAGGTCTACACAGATGGTAGCCTAATAAAAGGTAAACCAGGGAAACCTAGCAAAATAGGAGCTGCAGTATATGTCCCGGCTGCAGGACAAAGCTACACCATCAACCCTGGGGGAATAGGGGCCACCAAAACTAACAACCGGGCGGAACTGGTAGCCATCCACCAAGCCCTTCTCAACATTGATTACGACAAATCTCTTACCCTTCATACAGACAGCCTCTGCTCTCTTCAACTTATAAAAAAAATGATTCATGACCCCACCACAACAACCCGTTCCATCCATACAGAATTACTGCAATCAATTCAAAAACACCTCATTCAACGCATCCTGCATGGCTCACACACCACCCTTTGTAAAGTCCGCTCCCACACAGGTATCCTTGGAAATGACAGAGCAGACACTCTGGCACGCAAGGCAGCTGAGCACCCTACCTCAACTAATTTTACTGATAACACTGGGGAAATCCCCCGCCACAATGTTTACTGGCCTACAGTTCAACCTCCTCGTACACCCATGGGAGATATTCCCCCAAGAATTTTAGCACCTAACCTTACACAAGGTATCACCTCTAACCTACCCACTAGCTGCCACCTTGGTCAACACCCTCTTAAAGGGATTTATGCAACCACCTGGGCTGAAAACACCCCCCACCAACTTCCTCAAGCAAGTAACAAATTTTGGACCTCAACCCTTATCCAGCACAAAACTAAAGTCCACATCCTTAAAGCCCGCTGGGGTAGACTGTGGAACCGTAAACTTGCATTCCGCTGGAAACTTCCTTATATTACCAGCACTCACCCACCCACGAACTCCCTATGCCCCATCTGCCACACCTGTGAGGACGGAGCGGGCCACATCCTGGCGGGCTGCACACACCGGACTTTCAAGGGGCTCTACATCAAGAGACATGACGCCGCAGTGCGACTCATCCACAAGGCCATCTGCACAGGAGCCCTAGGATCTCGCAGAATGATCATGGACGCTGGCAAGGAAGAGGACCTACCCAGGGGGGTCCTGGGCAAACGTCTCCCTGACTGGCTACGCCCCTCCACTATTACTGTAGCGGACTGGAAGAGAATGAGACCTGATCTTGCCGTCCTACCCGACATAGACTCTCCTACCTGTATGTCTGATAAAGAACTCTGGGTTCTTGAGCTTGGATACTGCTCTGATACTAATCATGCTACTAAGTTTATTACTAAACATGCCCAACATGTTGAATTAGTAAATGGCCTTCGATCGGCTGGATACCTTGTTCACTATGAAGTCATTACCGTTGGTACAACTGGTACTATTCCTACCTCTTTTTTGACTTCTATGACCACTCTTGGTCTCCAGAGATCCTGTGCCCTCAAACTGGCGGACACAATCCATTCTCACACCATTACTAGTTTCCAGAGTATTTTACAGTGCAGACGCTTTATGGAAACACACCCCGGGTCGATACCCGGGGACTAGCACACAGACCGTCCCCCCTCTCAGGTTTTGTCTTGCCGGCTATATTGTGCCGGTGCTTCCCAACCGGGGTGAAAAACCCCCGTATTAAGCTGCACTGGCATGATGGGGCTGCGATGCCTGTCGTTCAGGCATCGGTGGTAATTCTTTTTACCGAGATGGTCCTACGGTGACTATAGCTAGCTCTGGCTTACGCTATGGTGTCCTTAACTTCACGTCCTGTGAGTAACGGTTCTACACGGATGTAACAATTTCAATTTCAATTGGGTCGGCATGCAATGGGCTGGCCGGGTGGTTATGCGTTGTGTGGGTATGACACGAATGTAGCGCAGTTTGAGAGCGCATGTGGCATGTGCTTTGGGAGAATAGGTGAGCATAGGGTCTCAATAGCCGCTCTGCCCATGACTTGGAATGGCTGGGCCTAGAGTTGCGCCTGGCCATGGAGAATGGAGATAAATGGCTACCATTGTGCAACGCCGCTGCCCCCTAGGTCGAAGCACGAATCTGAAAGCTGCATTGGTCGAAGCTCTGCAGCTCCTCAGGGTGGTGTCACCTTCTCGGTCAGCGAGTTAGTTCTTACTTGTGTAGCCTCGCAGCTCCGCAAAAGGAACGATTGGTACTTAGGTAGCTATAAATAGCAAGTCACTTTGGCTGAGACGAGGGTCGGAAGTGCACCAGTTATCAATTCCGCAGTTCGAAGGTCAGCATATGCTCAATTTACACGTCCGCAAGTAGCACGTCCAGCAGGTTGCAGGCGATGGGCCCCTAGGTCAGAGCACGTAGCTCAAAGCTGCGCTGGTCCAAACTCCACAGGTTCGCAGGGTGGTGTTACCCACTTGGGCTGATCCGTAATTAATTTTGAAGCTTCGCAGGTCTGCAAAACGAATGATCAGTACTGAGGCATGCTATTAATAGCAAGATTGGCAGATTCAGAGGTTGGAAGAGCACCAGTTCAATTCAATTGCGTAGTTCAAAGTTAGCATTTGCGCAATTTGCACGTTGCGCGCAAGTAGCAGGTCCAGCCGCGATGGGAGTTTGCAGGCGATGGCTCAGGGTCGGACGGAAACGCGAATGTCGCATGGACAGTTGTCTTGCGGCGGACGCGAACCCTTTAGGTTCCCCATGGCTCTTCATCCGGTTACTCGTTTTTATTACACTCACGTGACGCTAGTTGGTCGGCCCCCTCGAAATTTTTTGACTTGTGTGACTCGGTGTAACTCTTGAGTCTCTCCTACATTGAGGGCGTTAACCAAGATCACGTACATCATTTCAAATAAGCAGTACAGCATTTTTCAAAAGTTCCAGGCATAAATCGTTATCGGCACTCTCCCCATATTTCAGGATCCTGAAGTCGCGTTCAATATGAACCAACTAGCCGGTACTCCCGGTGGTTCAGTCGCCGAGCTGCAGCAGGTAAGGAAGGGAAATTGTAACGGCTTTGTTGCACTTGGCAGACAAATTGACAAGGCAAGCGGCCGAACCTAGAGGACACATCAATTCCATGAAAAGGGCTCTTGGCGTTGGAGTTAGCATCTCTACCGACTTGGTTCTTAATGAACTCGATAGATCACCTACATGGGCTCAATTATTAAGAAAATGTATTTGTTTTTGGAAAACCCGTTGACCGTGAGGACGATGATTTTGCGAAAAGAGCCCTGCTAGAGAATACCGGTATTCTAGTGACAAACTGGCAACCAGAGATAGCACAACAATGGTGGTCTCGTGGATTACTAAGATGCATTCAGTGACTAGATGCTATAGAAATATGCTCTGTTATTCTTTAGGATAACAAGACGTTACTAAGCAAGATTGACTCAGGAAAATTGAAGCATGTCTAAAATAGCAGACACTGACTGGCAGTCCTTAAGTATAGTTCACCCCAGAAAAATGTGTGATAACCAAGGAGTCGGTATTAAATCTAATACCGTATATGACTTGGATAATGTCAGAGGATAGAAGCCATAGTTCCACATACACTAACTTATTAAATACTAGGGATTACATCAAATGCACGGCTACGGCTTCGAGCTCACAATTTGAATGTTGAACCAGATAGGAGTACCTGATTGATCCGGCAGAAATTGCAGGTGCTATTATTTGGTTTGAGGTTCAGTTCATCAATGCCTTTTCTTTTTGGCCCTTCTTGTCGCGACTGGACAAGTCCCTTTAGCTTATTTGGCGTACCCCCGGGCTGTAACATACATACATACACGGCAGAAATTATAAATCAGTGCCCATCCAGATATTCTTCTTTGCCTCCATTCAAGTCAGCTTGTTGCTCTGCCCTGGTCACAGCTAAGGTCAGCAAACATATCTGAATACCTGCAAATGTGAATCTCCGGAGTATGTGCAAAGCACAGAGACGAGGGGAAGACGGTAAGGATAAGATCTATACAGTTAGATAAGCATTCGATCAATGCGCTAGGAGAAAGTACTGGGCTGCCGCGGTACCTTATGGTACCGGCATCAGAGTCCGTGCCATAGCTGGCAGCGGCACAGCAGTACAGTGCACAGGGAGGAGTCCTGTGCACTCTAAGTCACTCTAGGTGAGCCGGTGAAACCCGGTGAATAACAGCAAAGAATAGTTTCTTATTCGAGCCATTGTTTGGGCTCCTTATTCATGAGTGTGGCCGAAGTGTCCAGCCACTTATTCCTCTTCGTTTCTCACATTCACCGCCGAGCTACCCTGTAATGAATTTCTGATGGAACTATTTCGGATCTAGATAGAGATGAAGGCATTTCATCAGGGGTTAAATTTGAGTCACTTGACTTAGACATAGGTTGCTTCGCCTTTCTTTTTCTTTTTTCTTTTCTTTCTAGCACCGTTTGCTTCTTCGCTTCAGACTTTTCAAAAATTGTCAGTATGATGTAGCCAGTCCATGGTACTTCAGAAGGACCCCCAGCTCTACTGCCTAAGACACAACCAATTGTTTAGCCTGTGTTATGCGACTCAGCGGACCCTTCCTTCTGGTCAACGCACGTTGCTTCTTCGATGGAGGACACAGCGCCCTGAACAACCAGTCCATGTGATGAAGTCGATCACTTATAGAACTTGCTAGATATTTGAGAATTTTTGAGTTATGAGGATATAAATGTTTGATATCTCACATTGAGAGTGTAATGAATAACACAAAGCAAAATTATCGTAATTTCACTGGAACTTAGGTCCTCCGTCGGACACTCACGGAGTCCAGGGTTACGATTCTTCGGGGACCAGTTCATCACTAGTGGTAGATTCACTTAGCCCCTCCTGTTCATGTATAATGTTTCTTGAATATTCGAGGTTAGGCAAGTCCCTTCTGCTTGGTGGTTGGCCCCTGCGCAAGCAAACGGGCTGGCCCCCTCACCCGCACGCCTCGTAATAAGGCATACTATTTATTTATTTATTCTCTTCAACCATGTCGCAGGCGAGACTACTTCGAATTGAGTTAGATGCCGAGCAGGCTAGAGCGGAAGTTGCGCGTGAGAAGCTGAAGACAGCAACTCTTCAAACAGAGATGGCTGCCGTCCAGGCGGAAGCCACACATGAGAAGCTGAAGATGGCAACTCTTCAATCAGAGATGGCTGCTGTCAAGGCGGAAGCCACGCATGAGAAGCTGAAGATAGCCTCTATGATGGAGGAGATGGCTGCCTTCAAGGCGAAGATGGTATCTAGAAGCATATGATGATGATGATGGTGATAGTCTCGAGCAATCGAGATCATCCATAGATTTCCAGGAGGGGCTAATCACAGCCCAGGCACAACAAATGATGTTACATTTCCTGCCTTGATCCCACCTGCCCAGGTGTCTGGAAACCCTGATCCCGAATCTGGGACTGATCCAGTGCATGAACCTAATCCAGTGCATGAACATGATCATGAATCTGTGACTGATCCAGTGCACGAACCTCATCCAGTGCATGAACCTGATCCTGGATTTGCAACTGATGTAGTGCACGAAGCTCATACAGTGAATGAACCTGAACTTTGGTGCTCAGCACGGCTACTATCATAATGCATCCCCCGTGTGTTAGGGCAATACCCAAACTACAGTTTTCGTCAGAGATTTTGGAGAAGCCTGTAAGTGCTGAAGTACACAGATGACTTCCTTGTCTGAGGGAGATCACATTTGCCGCAAGGGCAAACACCCAGCCTCCCAGCTTCTAGGTAGCTCCATTGTAATATGGGCCACATGCCACAGGGCCCCACCAGCTTCTAGGCAGCTCCCTTGCAATATGGGCCACATGCCACAGGGCCTCTCCAGCTTCTAGGTAGCTCCCCTGCAATATGGGCCACTTACCACAGGGCCACATTGCCCCACCAGCTTCTAGGCAGCTCCCTTGCAATATGGGCCACATGCCACTGGGCCACAGTGACCCACAAGCTTCTAGGCAGCTCCCTTGCAATATGGGAGACAGTGCCACACACACACACTATACTGCTGAGTGTAATATGAGCCACATGGGACACCTCAGTGTTCCTTTAATGTACCCTAGCAGCCCCCGACTCCACTGCTCTATCGGGCAGTTTTACTGCTGTACTGCTGAGTACCGCCTCAGTGTTCTTTATTTCGTTTCTCACTATAACAATAACAAACAACATGGGCCACATGCAATCAGTTGGCCACCTTCTAGACAGCTCCCTGACTGGTTGCAATGAATCAATCCCATTTGGGAAAGATATACCCTACAATGAGCAGCACGAGCTCTTGTCGCAGAAGCCGCACATTCCAAGTTAATGAGGTTCGTAGACAAAGCGACCTCCTCCAACAAATTTGAAGCTGGGATGGCGGAAAGAGGGCGCCAGTAGACATGGGAAGCTGCGTCTAATTTTCCAATGGCAAGGATTCGAGGAGATGTGGGGAGGGTACTTCAAACGGACCCCAGGGGTTGCGTCCTGGGACGCAGCCTAATTCAGTATGTTGCGTCCTGGGACACATCCAATTCGGTAGGTTGCGTCCTGGGACACATTCAAGTCAATAGGCTGCGTCCCACTGTCAACAGAACCCTTAGCCCACGGCAATGGAGTGGTGGTGGGCCAATCAACTGATGGGTGAGACGCAACCAACATCCCGAACCTGCGTCTGGGACGCAACGGACCCTCCCATGTTGCGTCTGCAACGCAAAGGACCCTCCCCATGTTGCGTCCTGCGACGCAGGACGCTGCGTCCTGCACTACCCTGGATGTGGGTTGCCGAAGCCGCATGTGCGAACTCACATTTCAAGTTTCAGGGTCGGGGCCTCTATCTTTGATTATACGGTAGTGTACTACTGTACTAATGCGCGAAATATTTTTCGATTGCAATGCCGATAATACCGTGTTTTCCATCTCCTTGGAAATTGGCTTAAGTTCATTCCTGTGGTTAAAAGCATGTGTAATCAGATAATACCTACCCCCACTCGAATTTCATAGGAATCAGCAAACAAAGGGGCATATGATATCGTAATCGTAAATTGTCTGATATATTTATATGATGATATCGCTCAGACACTAATTCTGTGAACCAGGACGATATTGGCAACAGGGTACTTCAGGAGGACCCCCAAATCTGCTGACTGAGCGAGACGCAACAAATTCTATAGCCTGCATCCTGCGACGCAATGGACTCTTCCGTCTGGTCAACGGACCCTCCCCATGTTGCGTCCTGCGACACAACGTACTCTTTAATGTTGCGTCTGCGACGGAGGACGCAGCGTCCTGAACAATCCTAATTGGCAACCCTAAATACAAAATGAAGTGCTTGACCCGGCTTAACTCGCTTAGACCAGTAGGCGCATGCAAGGCATCAAACAAAGAAATTACATTACCTTGTCAACGACAGACTTGTTTTGACCGTAGATGAGCCCTCCAGGATTCCTGATGCAATGGCAAGTGAAACTGGAGTAGCCCAACTTGAAAATCTTCCCTTGAAGAATTGTAGTCCATAGAAACTCCATTTACACAACTTATAGGGGGTGAGGTGTGTGTTGTGTGTGTGTATGTGTGTGTGGGTGTGTGTGGGTGTGTGTGTGTGGGTGGGTGGGGGGCACTTCAAGCTGACCCCCTCTTAGATAATAGGCAGGTGTGGGGGGCAAGGTGGTGCGGTGTTGGTGACAGTGGTGTGTGTGTGTGTGTGTGTGTGTGTGTGTGTGTGTGTGTGTGTGGGGGGGGGGGGGGGGGGGGGGGGGGGGGCATACCAGCCTGAAAGATGGCCCGAACCTCGACAACTTGGCCAGAACCTCGACAACTTAGAGGGGGAGGGACCGTGGAGGAGGGCGTTTGAGCGGTGTGGTTCCGGGGGTAAAGAAGAACCCCTGACCCGCGCAGAAAGAATACGCATCTTTGGATAACATGATGGGGTCCATGTTTACGACCAGATCACCCCGATCTGCGCCTCACAACAGTTCCGATCTAATCAGTACCTCCGATTGTACCTCGATTTTTCTGTGGCTATGACCCGCCAACAAACTACCCTGTTGCGCCCGGTTGCGCATTATAAAAGCCATCGACAGTTCTGTCAGCCAATCCATCCACCCATATCTACAGCTTTGTCCCATTCAACCCTGATGCTTCGCTCATTCTCTCGTGCGATCTCTTCCTCTGCGGGTCTGTCTGCAAGGAACCGCATGGCCATGTCATGCCCAAGGGCAATGGGCTCTCTGACCCCAGGTACGAGCATGCAACTCAAACGTGTTCAAGTCCCATCTTACTACAACGCAAGTGAAGCTCCAGCCTCTTTATACACGGGATACAGTGGAGCTAGACTGGTATACCTTTTATTTCTCCGCATGGGGACCATGCACACGAAAGCCACGAACAACGAGACGGGGCAAGGGCATAGATACCACGAACAAACGTTTGTCCTCGCATAATCTCCATGCGGGAGTTCATGTTGCATATTGTTACGTCAGCTCATCCGCACATGCTGTCGGGCGAATCGTAATATACCACAGCCCTCGCGGGCTATCCGGGTTTGTGGACGGACATGGAGACCACGCCCAAGCGTTTGTCCATGCATCATCCCCATGCGGAACTCCACGCCGCATGGCGTTACGTCAGCGCGCCCACACATGCTCTCCGGCGAATCGTAATGAACCACAGTCCACAGCCCTCGTGGGCTATCCGGACTCATTGACGGGCGGAGTTACCACGCGCATGCGGAAAGCCATCTTGCATGGCGATGATGTATCCTTCGGCATTGTCCAAAGATGTGATGAGCCATGATCTTATGCTTTGGGCTGTGTCGGACGGGACTGGCGCGTGATCTACCTCCGTACATGAACTAGGAAGTACCTTGTCCCCCCCCCCCCCCCCCCCCCCCCCCCCCCCCACACACACACACTTAGGATTTAATTCCAGCATGTGGCTGTAAGCACTTTTCCACCCATCCCACATTCATTCATTACATTACATAACATTACTTGACATTGTCATCGACAGGCCATTATTGGCCCAAGACTAGCCCACTCCACAACATCCGGGAGGTGTCTTTGGACAAATCCTGAGAAGAAGAAAGGAAATATTGCAGCAAGCAGGCAAGATTGCAGCAACCATCCACCTCCAATGTATGCTTGTTAGTCAACAGGCTCCCCACAGCTTCTTTTCAGCTACAAGTAGCAGCTTCTACGCAGCTACCCAGGCTTTCTCTTCGTCCAAACCTTCAGCAACCTAGTGCAAATGGAGTCTCTGGATTTGGCCCAGCGGCAGTCGCAGACGCAGCTTCTGTAGGTCTGTTGTGTAATATCATGCGTCTCCCTGCTGATATTACCTGGTTGTAGCCGGGCTCTCTCTTTATCCAAACCTTTAGCAACCTAGTGCAACTGAAAGCTGATATTGTCAGTTATCCAGTGCTCCTGAATTCTGTAGGTTTGGCCCAGTGGCAGTCTCAGGGAGCTGCCTGGAAGCTGGTGCTGGTAGCCAAAAGAAAAGCTGTGATGCCCTCCCTTCCACCCACTTCTCTTCCTAATAAAACGCCTCCTAACCCTGCCCAGGCAAGCTATCTCAGCAGCGAGCGGTCTTCCAGATGTCCAGGCCCTCTGGCTTGGTCTCTTACTCTCCCAGGAGCCTGCTGTCCATCCCCAGGGCTGTTGCTTCAGACGCCCCGGAGGTGTGTGTGTGTGCTAGCCTATTTGTGCACTTATGTTTGCATGCTGTGTGTGCGAGCCTATTTGTGCACTTAATATGCACATTCACATGCCCCGGAGGTGTGTGTTGAGTGTGTGCGTGCTTGCCCATTTATGCTCTTCATTTTGCATGCTGTGTGTGTATGTTTGTGTGTGTCTGCTTTAGATGCCGAGATGTGTGGGTATGTCTGTTTGTGTATGTGTATGTGTTTCTATTTGTGTGTGAATGTATGTATGTTTTTGTGACTGCATGTTTGCCTGTTTGTGTGTGTTTGTGTGCGTGCATGTGTGCCTGTTGTGCAGTATGTTTGCATTCTGTGTGTATGTCTGTTTTTATGTCTATTTGTGTTTCTGTTTCTGCACGTTTATTTGCATGCTGTGCGCATGTGTGTGAGTGTGTGTCTGTTGTGCACATATTTGTGCATGTGTGTGTATCTATCTGTGCACGTATGTTTGCATGCTGAGTGTGTGTTGGTGCCTATTTGTGCTTGATGCTTGCATGCTGTGTGTGTGTGTGTGTGTGTTAGTGCCTATTTGTACACGTAAGTTTGCATGCTGGGTTCATGCGTGCGTGCGTGTGTGCGTGTGCGTGCCAACCACTCTTTGGAAGCTATTAACCATGTAAAAAAAATAGCCCGTGGATGTTTATACACAGGCAAGATAATATAAATATCTCAAATCTGATCTCAAATCTAATCTGATCTCCAATCTTATCAACATGCTCACATCTCAAGCATGATCTCATTTCAGATCTGATCTGATCTCAGATCTCATCTCAAATTGTAGCAGGCTTGTCTGTATGAGGTACTGATAAAAAGAGTGTCTAACCCACAACTGTACACTGTGCATGGACTGTACTTGAACAGGATCTGGTCCTTACTTTTACACTTTTCTGTTTAAATTAAACCAAGCAACTGTAAACTGTGCATCGACAGTACTTGAATAGGATCTGCTCTTCAGTTGGTACATTTTTCTGTTTAGATTCAAAAAGCAAAACTGTACACTGCTACAGCTTGCAGAAGACTGCCAACCCCGTGACTAAGTATTGCAGTGACTACACAAGTCTGTCCCCTGTACTGTTTTAATTCAAAACATACAACTGTACGTTGTGCTGCTGCTTGCAGAGGACTGCCGACCTCTTGACCAAGTACCACAGTGACCACAAGTCTGTCCCCTGTACCGTCACCTCGGTGGAGCTGGACTTCATCATGAATGGTATACACTATACTATACTGATATGTACTGTAACTGTGATATGCTGCTTGCAGAAGACTGCCGAACTCGTGACCAAGTTCCGTAGTGACTACAAGTCTGTCCCCTGTACCGTCACCTCGGTGGAGCTGAACTTCATCCTGAATGAGGATGTCAGCTACGTGCACTCAGTCCTCAACATGACGCCCACGCGTGCTGGAGAGCCCCTTGTGCTGAATGGGCGCAAGGACATGAAGCTGGTCTCGATTAAGGTGTGGAGCAGGGGTGGGGTTGTTGGTGGGTGGGCTGGTGGGAAGGTGGGTGGGTGGTCAATCAAGGTGTGAAGCAGGGGTGGGGTGGAGGGTGGGTGGGCTGGTGGGTGGGTGGTCCATCAAGGTTTGGAGCAGGGGTAGGGTTGAGGGTGGGTGGATTTTGGGGTTTGTTGGTGGGTGGGGGGGTGGTCAATCAAGATGTGAATCAGGGGTGGGGTGGAGGGTGGGTGGATTTGTTGGTGAGTGGGCTGGTGGGTGGGTGGGTGGTCAATCAAGGTGTGGAGCAGGGTTTTGTTGGTGGGTGGGTTTGTTGGTGGGTGGGCTGGTGGGAAGGTGGCTGGGTGGCTGGTCATTCAAGCTGTGAAATTAAAAATCAGTTTCCAAGCAACAATTGAAAATAATTGAAGAGTCAAGAACCCCAAAATTGAACGTGTAGTTCTCTCATGCCCAGGAGGATTGAGAGGAGTTTCCAAGCAGGAACCAGAAATAAATTAAAATCAGTTTCCTAGCAACAATTAAAAATCATTTCAAGACAAGAACCCCAAACTTGAAGAAGTATTTATTTCATGCCTAGGTGGACGGAGAGGAGTTTCCAAACAGCAATTAAATAAATAAATTAATGAACAGTTTCCAAGCAACAGTTAAAAATAAATTAAATACCAAGAATCCCAAACTTGACCACGTATTTTATCATCCCCAGGTGGATGGAGAGGATCTTCCAAGCAGAAATTGCAAATAAAGTATCAGTTCCCAAGCAACAATTAAATATCAATTAAAATCAGTTTCTAAGTGACAATTAAAAATAAATTAAAAATCAAGAACCCCAAACTTGAAAAAGTATTTCTCTCATGCCCAGGTGGATGGAGAGGAGTTTCTAAGCAGCAATTAAAAATCAATTAAAATCAATTAAAGTCAATTAAAAATCAGGTCTAAGCAACAATAATAAAAAAAACTCCTAACTAGAACAAGTATTTATCTCATGCCCAGGTGTATGGCGAGGAGTTTCCAAGCAACAATTAAAGAAGTAAATTAAAAATCAGTTTCCAAGCAGGAATTAAAAATCAGTTACAAATCAAGAGCCCCAACCTTGAACAAGTATTTCTCGCAGGCCCAAGTAGATGGAGAGGAGTTCCAATGCAGCAATAAAAAAAAATTAAATGTCAGTTTCCAACCAAATTCCAAGGAACAATTAAAAATCAATTACAAATCAAGAACCCAAACTTGAACAAGTATTTCTGTCATGCCCAGTTGGATGGAGCAGACTTTCCAAGCAGCAATTGCACATAAATTAAATATCTGTTTCCATGGAACACTTATAAATCAATTACAAATCAATTAAAATCAAATTATTAATTTGAATAATCAAGACCCCCAAACATGAACCAGTATTTCTCTCTTGCCCAGGTGGATAAAAATCAATCACAAATCAAGAACCCCAAACTTGAACAAGTATTTCTCTGATGTCCAGGTGGATGGAGAGGAGTTTCCAAGCAGCAATTAAAAATAAATCAAAATCAGTTCCCAAGCATTAATGAAAAATTAAGAAACCAAAACGTAAACAAGGATTCATGCCATACCCAGGTGGATGGAGAGGAGTTTCCAGGCAGCAATTAAAAATCAATTAATTATCAGTTTCCAAGCAGCAATTAAAAATCAATTAAAATCAATTACAGATCAATTACAATCAAGAACCCCAAACTTGAACAAGTATTTCTCTCATGCCCAGGTAGATGGAGAAGATTTTACAAGCAGCAATTATAAATAAATTGAATATCAGTTTCCAAACAACAATTAAAAATCAATTAAAAATCAAGAACTAAAAAACTCTTTCACCTATTGCACTCATTCTAACACATATTACACTCTTTCTAACACGTATTTCACTCATTCTAACATGTATTCTCTCATGCCCAGGTGGATGGAGTGGACTTTCCAAGCAGCAATTATGTGTTGGATGAGAAGACGCTCACTCTCAACAGCCTGCCTACCACAGACTTCAAGCTGGAGATCACCACAGAGACCAAGCCCCAAGAGAACAGCCTCCTGGAGGGCCTGTACAAGAGCGGTGGTAACTTCAGCACTCAAGTGAGTCATTTTATGTTGTTGCATGGTTATGAGTTTGAAGGAGGTGGGAGGTATGATAGGCCCGAGATAAGAACGTCAGGTGGGTCTCTTTGGATTGGGAGCTTGGTTTGGGTTTAGGTTGGTTTGGGGTTGTTTTGGTTGGATGTTTCAATCTTCATCTGACGTTCTTATTAACAAATCTGTCGCCAGCAAACTGAATTACCGGAAACCTTTATTTAAAGAACAACGATGTTTAGCAAAACTACGAAAAGTGCTATAATTATGGCATTACAAGTGCTGGCTGTCACGAAAGATCTGTCATAGCTCATATATATTGTACATCAGATTCTATATATGTACATATATTATACATAATTTAATATAACATCATTTAAGCTATATATACATGTATACATCCATTTTTGTAATATTAGTACTGTTGTATACCATTGCTCATACCTTATCATACATTACCCTACTGCGATGTAGTGTGAGGCTGCGGGCTTCCATGGAATCCCCTCCTCCTTGGATTTCTATTAAGCACTCTACTATAGTCAACTGATGTATTAGAACATAAGCACCCCACCGCTTTGTAGTGCGAGTCTGAGGACTTCCAAAGAATCCTTCCTGGATTTCAATGAAGCAATCTACTACAGCCAACCAGGGTACTACAAAGCGCGCACGGCAGCTCTGTGCCGCACTGCCTTTTTAAGCCCCTCTGCGCGCTTTGCGCAGTTTTTTCAACCCCCTGTGGGCGCAGCGCGCAGTTTTTGCGCTTTTTGCTCTAAAAAGCGCTGACCAATTTGACGTTTGTGCGCTTTAAGCGCTGACCAATTTGGCAAGAAGTAGTACCTTGCAGCCAACTGATGCATTATAACAAAGCACCCCACCGAGTTGCGGTACGTCGCTGAGGGCTTCCAAGTAATCACATTCTTCTTCGACCGCCCTGATGTGATGGCTACCTACACCACCCGCATCGAAGCAGAATGTGATATCATATTGCCGTTCCCTAAGTATAACATACAGATGCTGTTTACAGATATTTATAGGCATGTCCATGAGGATACCGACTTAACCGTATGGAATGTGGAATTCTGCGATTCCACATTCAGAACCTTTATGAATGGAAATGGCACTAAGACTTTCTGGAGCAACCTAGCCGACTATCTTTCTACTTGTAGAAGAGCAAGACAGGAAGCCCTGGACTGCTTAGTGGCACCGTAATTTATTATCCCTTTTTTTCTCTTTTCTTCTTGTGACTTCTCATTTGTTAGCTTCTTACCTCCGCCACTGTAAGTGGTTGAGATCTGGGTCCGGCTCTAGGGGGTTTAATACCTACGCCACCAAAATGGTGGTTGGGAGCTTGGTTTGTTTGTCCTCGACACACCCCTGATGTAATGGGTTTTTTTGCTTTGTGGGTGCTTTTTCTTTTTGTTTAAAGCTCAGAGTCTCATACACCCTCGCGGTGTCAAGTAGACTTTAACATGTAATGTAATGTAATGTAATATGCTCCCCACAGTGTTGCGGTGCCAAGCTGAGGGCTTCCGAGTAATCACATTCTTATATCACCGCCCTGATGTGCTGGCCACCTACACCACCCGCATCGTAGCAGAATATGATATCATATTACCGCTCCCTCAGTATAACATATGCACCCCACCGAGTTGCAGTGTGAGACTGAGGGCTGCCAAGGAATCACATTCTTCTTCGAGCGCCCTGATGTGATGGCCACCTACACCCCCCGCATAGAATCAGAATATGATATCATATTGCCGTTCCCTAAGTATAACATATGCACCCCACTGTGTCGCAGTGTGAGGCTGAGGGCTTCCGAGGAATCACCTACTTCTTCGACCGCCCTGACGTGATGGCCACCTACACCACGCGCTTCGAAGCAGAATGTGATATCATATTGCCGCTCCCTAAGTATAACACATGCACCCCACCGAGTTGCAGTGTGAGGCTGAGGGTTTCCGTGGGATCACATTCTTATACGACCGCCCTGACGTGATGGCCACCTAAACCACCCACGTCGAAGCAGAATCATACTGATATTGATATCATTTTGCCGTTCCCTAAGTATAACACATGCACCCCTCCGTGTCGCAGTGTGAGGCTGAGGGCTTCCGAGGAATCACCTACTTTTTCGACCGCCCTGACGTGATGGCAACCTACACCACCCGCATTGAAGCAGACAAGTCGCTTTACCCTGTCCTGCTAGGCAATGGAAACCTGAAGGAGGAGGGCGATCTTGAGGGGGGCAGGCACTACGCTGTCTGGGTGGACCCATGGCCCAAGCCCTGCTACCTGTTCGCACTGGTGGCCGGTAACCTGGCCATGAAGGAGCGAACATATACCACAGGTAGGCGGAGGTTAAGGGTTAAGGGTTTATAATTTAGGGTAACCTGGCCATGAAGGAGCGAACAAATACCACAGGTATGGGGAAGTTAGCCCCCACTTCAGTTAGCCCCCACTGCAATTAGCCCCCACTTCATTTGGCCTGCACTGAAGTTATCCCTAAACCCACCTAGACCCTGGACCCTAACCCCACCTAAATCTTAACCTTTGAATCAAAACAGAAACCCCTACCCCCTAACCCCTTGTGGAGGCTAACTGAAGTGGAGGCTAACCTCCCCCCCACCTAAACAGCATGTTCGGGAAAGGATGTCCTACACACATACCTCCCCCCCCCCCCCCCCCCCCCCCTCCCCACACTTACCCCCTCCCCCATACACATATACCCTGACCCCCCCACCCATACAACAAGCTCGGGAAAGGACGATGCATACACATACCTACCCTGCCCCCCCCCCCCCCCCCCCCCCACACACACACACACACACACACACACACACACACACACTCACTCACTCACTCACTCACTCACTCACAAACATACCCTGCCCCCACCTTCACCCCCACCCCCACCCGTACAACAGGGTCAGGAAAGGACGTTGCCCTGCGTGTCTTTGTCTCTGAGAGTGACCTGTGCAAGGTTGACTTTGCTCTGGACTCCCTCGAGAAGAGCATGCGCTGGGATGAGGAGGTTTATGGACTAGAGTATGACCTAGACCTGTTCAACATTGTCGCTGTGGATGATTTCAACATGGGTGCCATGGAGAACAAATCTCTCAACATCTTCAACTCAAGGTACCATGGGTTGAGATGGCCTAGTGGGTTGAGATGGCCTAGTGGGTGGCGAAGTGGAAAGGGCATGGAGTGTGGGGGCATGGGTGCCATGGAGAACTGGTGTCTCACCATATTCAACTCTGAAGGTATACTGGGTTGAGATGGCCTAGTAGGTGGCCAAGTGGAAAGGGCATGGGTGAGGGCACGGGTTGTTGGGGGCATGGGTGGGCATGGGGTGGAGTCGAGATATGTAGGTGGGTGCGTGTCGAGGTTGGCGGGTGTAGAGGTGGGTGACTTAACATCTGCAACTCATGGTAAACTGGATTAAGATGGCCTAGTGGGGGGTTATGATGGTTGGTTTGTGGGTGGCCGAGTGGAAAGGGCATGGGGTGTAGGGGCATCGGTGCCTTGGAGAATGAGTCCCTCAACATCTTCAACTCAAGGTTAACTCCTAGTGGTTTGTTGAAGATGGCCTAGTGGGTTAAGATGGGTGGCTGGTGGGTGGCCGAGTGGAAAGGGCATGGAGTGTGGGGGCATAGGGTGCCATGGAGAATAATTCCCTTAACATCTTAAAGTCAAGGTGAACTGGGTTGAGGTGGCACTTGGATTTGGATTGGGTGGGTTTTGGATTGGATGGATTTGTTCAACGCTAGCTGACATGGATTGTTTCAACCCAAGGTAAATTTTGCAACCCAACGCGAAGAGGGGGTTCCGCCAAAAATGAGTCAGTGGAGTGAGCAGGGTAGGACAATGGCCTTTCTAAAATGTGCTGGCAATACCGGAACTCAGTTTTTACCCTTCCGGTGCACTGTTTTGGCCATTTTTGAATACCGCACTTTTTGTCTTTTCCGAGTGAGCTGTGTGTGCTGTGGACATAAACCTGAGTCCGTAATCAGCCATGCGTACTCTCACAACTGGATTGGATGCAAGCCCACCTACGCACCCTTCTCGTACATCTCTCCCCTCACCACCACCACCACCACCACCACACACACACACACCACCACCCTCCTCCCCACCATCACCACCACCTCCCAGCTCAACATGCCCCTTCTTAGGCTTTCTCACACCTCTCACCCACCCTTCCACCCCTCTTGCCTCTCTCACCCCTCTTTCCCCTCTCACCCACCCTTCTACCCCTCTTCACCGTCTCACCCACTCTTCCATCTCTCTCAGCCCTATTTCCCCTCTCACCCACCCACCTACCCTTTTAACCATCCTACCTTTCATCTTACTCGGTCACTCTCTCACCCTTCGAACCCCGCGCCCAACCTCCCTAACTCACCACCTCCCCTCCCTCTCACCCCTCCCCCCCTTCCCAACCCTCCCAACCCTCCCACGCTTCCCACCCCTCCCACCCTCCCACCCACCTACCCAGGCTGGTCATGGCCTCCCCTGAGACAGCCACTGACCTGGACTACAGCCGCATCGAGTCAGTGGTGGGCCATGAGTACTTCCACAACTGGACTGGAAACCGAGTCACATGCAGGGACTGGTTCCAGCTGACCTTGAAGGAAGGCTTGACCGTTTTCCGCGACCAGGAGTTCAGTGCTGATCTGAACAGCAGGTGAGATTTGATTTAAACAGCAGGTGATCTGATCTGGACAGCACGCTAGATCTGATCTGAACAGCACAAGAGATAGATTTGGCTTGATTATGCGGTGTACCTAGGGAACGGCAATATTGGTATCATATGATGCTGGAAGTTGGACTAGGTTATAGTTACCATTTATATAATTATATACAACATCGTATGAAGCAATTCGTATGATATCATACAATATCATACTTACCTTAGGTCAACATCATATGATATGACGGTCCCTACCTAGTAGTGACTCCACCATCTCTGCCTTGGTAGTGACCCCACCACCCCGGCCCTGGTAGTGACTCCACCATCTCTGCCTTGGTAGTGACCCCAGCACCCCTGCCCTGGTAGTGACTCCACCATCTCTGCCTTGGTAGTGACCCCAGCACCCCTGCCCTGCTAGTGACTCCACCATCTCTGCCTTGGTAGTGACCTCACCACCTCGGCCCTGGTAGTGACTCCACCATCTCTGCCTTGGTAGTGACCCCAGCACCCCTGCCCTGGTAGTGACTCCACCATCTCTGCCTTGGTAGTGACCCCACCACCCCTGCCCTGCTAGTGACTCCACCATCCCTGCCTTGGTAGTGACCCCACCACCCCTGCCCTGGTAGTGACTCCACCATCTCTGCCTTGGTAGTGACCCCACCACCCCTGCCCTGGTAGTGACCCCACCATCTCTGCCTTGGTAGTGACCCCAGCACCCCTGCCCTGCTAGTGACTCCACCATCTCTGCCTTGGTAGTGACCCCACCACCCCTGCCCTGGTAGTGACCCCACCATCTCTGCCTTGGTAGTGACCCCACCATCTCTGCCTTGGTAGTGACCCCACCATCCCTGCCTTGGTAGTGACCCCACCACCCCGGCCCTGGTAATGACTCCACCATCCCTGCTGCAGGCCTGTGAAACGTATTGAGGATGTGATGATGTTGCGTGCTAGCCAGTTCGCCGAGGATGGTGGTCCCCTGGCTCATCCTATCCGCCCGGACTCCTACATCAAGATGGACAACTTCTACACCGTGACCGTTTACGAGAAGGGAGCCGAGGTGGTCCGCATGTACAACACCCTGCTAGGCAAGGAGGGTTTCCGCAAGGGTATGGATCTGTACTTCAAGCGCCACGACGGCCAGGCTGTCACATGCGATGACTTCCTTGCCGCCATGGCTGACGCGACTGGGGAAGATCTCTCTGGGCTTGCCACCTGGTACAGCCAGGCTGGCACCCCCCAGGTTGAGGTGTCCACTGTGTACGATGAGGCGGCTAAGACCTACACCCTGATGTGCAAGCAGTTCACTCCCCCCTCCCCTGGGCAGGACACCAAGCTGCCTGTGCTCATCCCCCTCTCTGTGGGACTTTTGGGATCTGATGGTGAGTGGGGTGGGATGAAGTGGGGTGAGAGATGGAGTGGGGTGGGATGGTTGGCACCATCCCTCGCCTGGACAGGATACCAAGCCTCCTGTGCTCATCCCCCTTATTGTGGGTATCTTGGGATCTGATGGTGAGTGGGGTGGGTTAAAGTAGTGTGAGAAAGAGTGGTGTGGGATGTAGTTGGGTGGGAAAGAGTGGGGTGGGATGGGGTGGAGCCCACCATATCTCCCCTGGACAGTACAGTAAGCTGCCTGTGCTCATCCCCCTCTCTGCGGGACTCATGTGAGCTGATGGGGAGATATAGCCATATAAGCCTTGTTAATATCTACTATCTACTGATGTAGGGCCTATGCCTATCTTTAAGGTTGGGCAAGGTTCACCTTCAAAACCCGGCTGTCCCTATGCCTTCCCACACCATATCGCATGCCTCATTTAGTTATGCCTCACAACCTGCGCAGGCAAGGACTTGCCTCTGAAGCTTCAGGGTGGGGATGTGGATCTTGGCACTACAGCTGTCCTGCGCCTGTCTGAGGCAGAGCAGTCCTCCACCTTCTTTAACATTCCTGCCATCCCTGTGCCTCCCCAGACCATATCGCATGCCTCATGCCTCACAACCTGCACAGGCAAGGACTTGCCCCTGAAGCTCCAGGGTGGGGATATGGATCTTGGCACTGCAGCTGTCCTGCGCCTGTCTGAGGCAGAGCAGTCCTTCACCTTCACATCCCGGCTGTCCCTGTGCCTCCCCACACCATATCTCCTTCCTCATGTAGTCACATCTCACAACCTGCGCAGGCAAGGACTTGCCCCTGAAGCTTCAGGGTGGGGACGTGGATCTTGGCACTACAGCTGTCCTGCGCCTGTCTGAGGCAGAGCAGTCATTCACCTTCACCGACATCCCTTCCGAGCCTGTGCCCTCTGTCCTGCGTGACTTCTCCGCTCCGGTGAAGTTATCTGTGATCGGCCAGACTGATGAGCAGCTCCTGTTCTTGTTTGCCAATGATACCGACCCATTCAACAGGTGGGGAAATGATCAGAACCCCCCCCCCCCCCCCCCCCCACCACACACACACACACACACACACACACACCACACACACCACCACCACCACCAATCCACTCCACCCCTACTAAACACTACCCACCACCACCACCACCACCCCTACAAAATGCCAATGATACCTACCCATTCTACATGTGAGAACAGCGTCAGTACCCACACACACACACACACCACCACCACCACCACCAATCCATTCCACCCCTACTAAACACTACTACCCCCATCCCCCACCACCCCCACCCCATCCCTACTTAACGCCATTGACACCGACCCATTCTACAGGTGAGAACAGCATCAGTACCCCGCACACGCACCACCTCCATCACCACCAATTCACCCCACCCCTGCTAAACACTACACCCCCCCCACCCCCACCCCACACACGCACGCACACCCACACACACGCCACCACCACCACCACCACCCCATCCCAACTAAACACCAATGATACCGACCCATTCAACAGGCGAGAACATGATCAGTACACACACACATACCACAACCAATCCACCCTACCCCACCCCACCCCTACTAAACACTACTACCCCCTCCACACACACCCCCACCACCACCCCACCCGTACTCAACACCAATGGCACCGACCCATTTAACAGGTGAGAGAAAATTGAAAATTAGTATCAGTATAGAAATTAAATAAGTAGAGAAATTAGTAGAGAAATTAGAATTAAAAAATGAACCTTGCCAGGTCTCCAACCTCAGACCCGTCTTATGCTAGGTAATACTATAGCCATATAGCCAGAGCTTGATAACTGGTGAGTTTATCATCAGGACATAGGTTGGCGGAGCCCCCCCTTCTGGGGGGTGGGAGCCCCCAGTGTTACCCTGTTGTCCGTGTGTTGGTTTGCTTGTGCAACCAACACGTGTGCGACCAAGACAAAGCCTGACACATCAGCCATCGGTTTCGTAACTTACTTGCCAATGACACCGACCCATTTAACAGGTAGGAGAAAATTGAGAAGTAGTAAAACATTGTGAACCTGGCCAGGGCTCGAACCTCAGACTTGTCTGATGCTAGGTAATACTAGACCATATAGCCTGAGCTCGATATCGGATGAGAGCAGTGCATTTGTTTCAACGACGCATCGCCACTGTGTTGCCATTTCGTAGTTGCATGGCGATGCATAATCCCCGGGCCCCGCGCTCTGCCACGTGATGGCTACGCAACAATCCTGAACTAAGGCTTGAGTAGCTTCTCAACCTGGCCTACAGAAATCTGAAATAAAAACGGTTAGAGCATCACCCGCAGATGTTACAACAGGGTCCCCCCTCTCTCTCTCTCTCTCTCTCTCTCATTCTCCTCCCCATCCCCACCCCTACTACACACTACTTACCCCCCACCAACACCCCTTACTTGCACACGGGTGGGAGTCTGGCCCTACTAAACACTACTTACCCCCACTCCACCACCCCACCCCTACTGAACACTACTTACCCCCCTCCCACCACGACCACCCCTTGCACCCAGGTGGGAGTCTGGCCAGCGCCTGGCCAAGAAACTGTTGCTGCAGCCCTACAGTGCTGCTGGTGACCCCTCCAAGGGTGCCACTATTGATAATCTACCCCCCACCACCACCACCACCCCACCCCTACTAAACGCTACTTACCTCCCCACCACCACCACCCAAATCCTACTCAGCACCACTTACCCCACCACCACCACCACCACCAATCCACCCCACCCATACTAAACACTACTACTCCCACCAACACACCCACCCCACCCATACTAAACACTACTTACCCCCCTCCCACCACTACCACCCCTTGCATTCAGGTGGGAATCTGGCCAGCGCCTGGCCAAGAAGCTTTTACTGCAGCTCTACACTGCTGCTGGTGATGTCTCCAAGGGTGCCACTGTCGATGAGCGCATTGCTGCTGCTGGTGGAGTCTCTGACAGTCTTGTCAATGCTTTCAAGTCTGTTCTCACTGACGCAGTAAGTGCATCAGGGTTCATGCTGTGTTTTTGCAGTTGCTGGTGGAGTCTCTGACAGTCTTGTCAATGCTTTCAAGTCCGTTATCACTGACCCAGTAAGTGCTTCCTTGGACCCCGTTTTGGCCAAACCATCTCGCTACCCTGGCCCGCCGCCCCCCCCCCCCCCGGGCGGCCCTTCAGGCAGGCAGACACCCTAATCACTACCTGGACCCCACTCTTAGAAAAGACCAAATGCCTGCTGCCAAAAGACCCCCTTTCTGGTGGAGTCCTTGATAGTATTGTCAATGCTTTCAAGTCAGTTCTCACTGATGCAGTGCTATGCCACAAACCTATCAGGCTTGCGGCGTAACTTATTCTACACAACTGGACGTACAGAATTGAAAAACAATCACATCATATCACATCTCAATCTCATCACATGCCTTTTGCCTGTCTCTTTCTGTGTGCAGAGTGTGGATGGCATGTTCAAGGGCATGGCTGTTTCTATGCCCAGCTCCAGCGAGCTTCTAGATGCTATCCCTGAGGCAGACCCCACCCTGCTGCATGAAATCAGAACCGCAGTCACCCGGGGTGTCGCTGCACGCCTTCGCCCTGAGTTGGAGGATATTGTCAAGGCTAATGATGATGCACCAGGTGGGTGTGATATGTATTTGCTGTATGATGCTCATGGTGGGTGTGATGTACATTATGTATGATGCACCTGGTGGGGTGGGGTGGATTGGTGGTGGTGGTGGTGGTGGGGTAATTGGTGCTAAGTAGGATTTGGGTGGTGGTGGTGGGGAGGTAAGTAGCGTTTAGTAGGGGTGTCGTGGTGGTGGTGGGGGTATATAATCAACAGTGGCACCCTTGGAGGGGTCACCAGCAGCACTGTAGGGCTGCAGCAACAGTTTATTGGCCAGGCGCTGGCCAGACTCCCGCCTGGTTGCAAGGGGTGGTCGTGGTGGGAGGGGGGTTAGTAGTGCTTAGTAGGGGTGGGGTGGTGGAGTGGGGGTAAGTAGTGTTTAGTAGGGCCAGACTCCCACCCGTGTGCAAGTAAGGGGTGTTGGTGGGGGGTAAGTAGTGTGTAGTAGAGGTGGGGTGGGGCGGAGAATGAGCGAGTGAGAGAAACCGAGAGAGAGAGAGAAACCGAGAGAGAGAGAGAGAGAGAGAGAGAGAGAGAGAGAGATGATGTACATTATGTATGATGCACCTGGTGGGTGTGATGTACATTATTTATGATGCGCCTGATGGGTTAGATGTATATACATTTGCTTGCAAGCACGTAGGCGCGCAAGCATAGCTTTCATTTCAGCAAAAGGCAGTAGCTTCTAGTCAGCTCCTTGAGCTAGCCGTTGACCTAAACCCAATATTTCAGCACTTCTTGACAGTGTGTGGAGCAGAACTTTAATCGCCACCCCTATTGCATGTGATGCATGCATGCACCATAGCTTCTCTCTTGGGCTGCAATAAGTAGCATCTAGGCAGCTCCTTGAGCCAGCCGCTGAGCTAAACCCCAATATTCCAGTACTATGGGACAGCTGATTGGGTCAGCTTTAAAGTGCAGTAGGTTGCATTCGGTTTGACTTAATAGCCAGTCAGGGAAGCTGCCTTGAAGCTGTTGCTCGTAGCTGAAAAGAAAAGCTATGCACTTAAGCATGCAAGCACACAAGGAAGGAAGCACGCAAGTGAGAAGATAGTGTAGCAAGTACATGAGCTGTCCATCAACTGACTTGACACAGAAAACTGTAACCAACTATCTGACATAGCAACCAAGCAGTCCACCAACCAACCAGACACAGAAAACTATAAACAACCATCTGACATCAGAACCAAGCAGTCCATCAACCAACCAGACACAGATCCAATCAACCAACCCACTTCCCAAGCAACCACCCAGCCAGCCAACCGACCAATCTACCAACCCATCATCCCACTAGCCCAGTTAGTGCCCCAACACCTGCCCATTATACCAACCCTCCAACCCACTAGCCAAGTCAGTGCCCCGATACCAGTGCACCACATCCCACGCAGGCACATGATTAAATTATCAGAAGCACGAACTCAAAGCCCCCCGTGGTTAAAATGATTGTTTGGGGCTAAGTTCGCCAGTTTGTTTCGTTTTACCCCCTCCTGATATCATGGTAGGGCAAGTCCCTCAAGCCTTCTTGGCTACCCCTGGACTGCAAGGACATACATGCATACACATATGCATACATACATACACACACATATAAACATGCGTGCATACACATATGCATACATGCATACACATATACATACATGCATACATACACATGAAGTAAGGATTACAGCACCAAGAAGGTTATTTAATGGGCCCATTTCATTTATATTAATTAGTTGCTTTCTACATTCAGATACATACACAGGCACACCCTACGCTTTCAACTCAGTGTGTTTTCAATTTAGCCCCGTCTGATATCATGCTTGAGACTTGGGAAAGTCCCTTTCGCCTCTTTAGCTACCCACCGACTGTAACGACATGCATACATATGTATGCATACATACAAGGGCACACCCTACGTCTTCAACTCAGTTTGTGCTCGCTTTAGCTCCTCGTGATATCATGTTTGGGACTTGGGAAAGTCCCTTATGCCTGTTTGGCTACCCCTGGACTGAGAAGAACAAACATACATACGCACATACACTTACATACACTTACATACACAGGCACACCCTATGTTTTCAACTCGGACGCCTGCGGCCGTCGCGCTTTGAAGAACAAGGCCATTGCTATGTTGTCCATGTTGGGTGATGCCTCTGTCACAGCAGACATCCTTGCACGTTTCAGGGCTGCCTCCAACATGACTGATGAGGTAAGCCCCATAGCGTTTTTTGTCCAAGCTCCACAGGGGTTGGGGGGCAGCGTGTCGCACTGGGGTTGCCCCAAGTCACTCAATTTGCGACGCGTCGCACAAAGAAGAAGAAAAGTGCTCACGTCTATCTTCTTCATGAGTGAAAAGAGTAAAATGCCCGGTGATCCGGATTTCCTCATGACGAGTGAAAATGCCCGGTGACCCGGATTTCCTCATGACAAGAGTGAAAATGCCCGATGACCGGGATTTCCTCATGACAAGAGTGAAAATGTCCGATGACTGGGTGTCCTCATGACAAGAGTAAAAATGCCTGGTTACCCAGATTTCCTCATGACAAGAGTGAAAATGCCCGATGACCCGGATTTCCTCTTGACAAGAGTGAAAATGCCCGATGACTGGGTGTCCTCATGAGAAGAGTAAAAATGCCTGATTACCCAGATTTCCTCAGGACAAGAGTAAAAAGCCCAATGACCCGGATCTCCTCATGGGAAGAGTACAAATGCCCGGTGACCCGGATTTCCTCATGGCAAGAGTACAAATGCCCGATGACCCGGATTTGTGATTTTCTCATTCTATTGTTTGAGCAGATGTGTTGACAACAATTGCAACAATTGATTTATTTTTCTATCTTTTTTAGCGCATGCATGCAACAACAATCGGTTTCTTTTTCTTTCTTTTCTAGCACATGCATGTAACAACAATTGATTTATTTTTCTTTCTTTTAAGCACACGCATGTAGCAACCATTGATTTCTTTGTGTGTTGGGGGGGGGGGGGGGGGGGGGGGGGGGGGGGGGGGAGTGGGGGAGTGGCCAGCCGTTTACCTGGTGGCAGGGAAAGGGTGGGTTGTGTGTGTTGGGGGGGGGGGGGGGGGGGGGGGGGGGGGGGGGGGGGGGGGGGGTACTATATTACTTACTCGTTTTTGTTTTGTTTGAGCAGATGCATATAACAACTACTTCCTGACTACGTGTAATCCCTCTACCTCCATGCACAGATCTCCATGTTGTCTGCGTTGGTGGAGATCAGTGGACCTGAGCGCGAGATTGCTTTGGCTGAGTTCTTTGAGAAGTACAAGTCAGAGTCGCTGGTCATCCTCAAGTGGCTTGGCCTGCAGGTGTGTAATGTCTAGGGAACGACAATGTGATATCATATGATATCATGTCCTCGTACAATATCACATGATGCCGGCAGTCTGACTATGCTAAAGTTACCATGTATATACAATATCATATGATGCAATTTGTATGATCTCATATGATATCATACTCGCCTTTGGTCAAAATCATATGATATGCCGGTCCCTACTAATGTCCCATATCAAACACCAACTGAGTTAGCTACCTAGAAACGCAACAGCCCAATCCTGAGTAAGCATGGCGGCGGGGTAGCCTAAGGCTAATTGTGCTAACTAGCTAGGCCCAACTACAATAGTCGAGTCTTCCCCAATCACCACAACCAACCACACGCATCTAAGTACAAGTCTGAGTCTCTGGTCATCCTCAAGTGGGTCGCATCTTCTTCTCTCACTGGTACATGGTCTTACACACCAGCCATGTACTCTCTCAATCTATCTCTTTCTCTCTCTGGTAAACGGTGTTACACAATTTAATTGCGGTCCAGCCACATAGTAATCAAAAACATCAAAAATAACATTAGGAATAAGTCCGGAATAAGTCATCTAGTCACCCCTATAAAAGGGAAAGTACAGAAAGCCATCTAACGAAGATCTGGTGAGGGGGGGGGGGGAGGGGGGGTCCCTCCGTAACGCAAAAAAACATTCCATCTCAAATAAATTGAAACAAATGAAAAGGCACTGAGCAGTCACCTCTAAGCCTGACCTCTCACAACTTAGGCTCACTCTCTCAAAGAAGTTGAAACAATGAAAAGGCACAGTTCCAGCTCAGAGAAGAAGCTAAATATCTAAGCACACAAAAAATCCAATCTCATTGAACTCTCTTAACCTAGCTCCTTGAACGAAGAAAGTGCCGGGTTCGAATCCCTACGGGTGCGCTTTAGTGTTCGTGGTTCTGTCAACCACCATGTTGGCTTTGTTAAGGTAAGGCAGCATCCCATATACCGGCGAAAAAAACGGGTCTCCCTTAATACCACGCCCCACCAAGCGTTATCATTACTGTTGGTCTATAACTAGAACTTTGCTACAGCCAAGCACAAATTGGCTGCAGCAAATTTCCATTGCTTGCATACCTACTCACAAGCTTCTAAGCATGCACAACCTACTGACCAACCGCATCCTGAACCTGACACTCACCCGGCCCCCCCTCCCACCCTGTGTTGCTTTCAGTCCATGTCCAACGCCCCTGGAAACTTGAAGCTTGCCAAGAGCCTTGTGGACCACCCCGCCTTCAACATCAAGAACCCCAACAACTGCTACTCTCTGTTCCTTGGCTTTGCTAGGTGGGTCACTTGTATTGTTATTTTGACATATTTTGACTGTAAAACACACGCACGTGCATGTATGTATGTTATATCTAGGGTTCAGAGTTGAAGGCTAACTGCAGAACAAATTAGCCCTAGTAGGGCTAAAAGCTCAATTACTCATAATAGTGCGCAACTAATTTAGCCAAACTTCGCCAAAACAACCCAGAAAAAGTGCCATGTGTCTAGGAGAGTGTTGTGATGCATCCTTCTGACCTTTGTGGTAATTGTGTATGATCTGGCCATCACGAGTTAATGATGAAGTAGCTCATAACTGCGGGAGAGAACGGAGATTGCCTTGTATTATATCAATTCATTACATTGGAGGGAAATAAGTATACAAGTACATAACAGAATATGGCAAAAATCCTGGATGGGTATGTCCAAATTCTAGACCACTGTTTATTTTGTGGGCTACGTTTGGTAGCTTCCTACCAACTCCATGATTTATTAATGTCAGCTTTAAGACTCACTACTACACTAGCTAGCTTCAGGTTTGGCCTAAGGGCAAGGGATGGCAATATGATGTCGGATGATGCCGGGAGTCTGACTAGGCTAAAGTTTCCATTTACATACAATATCATATGATGCAATTTGTATGATATCATATGATACCATACTCGCCCCTGGTCAACATATAATATGCCGGTTCCCAGATACATGTTAAGTTGCCAGCCCCATTGGCCATATGACTGGTGCACAAGCCCCCATTGGCCAACAGACAATGTCAAGTTGCCAGCACAAGCTCCCGATCTAACCCGTAGATTGGATGACTATGTTTAGTTTCCTACCCCGTTGACCATGTGACGGGTGCACAAGCCCCAGTTGGCCAACGGTCAATGTTAAGTGGCCAGCACAAGCCCCCCATCCAACACGGGTATTGGAGGACTATGTGTAGTCGCCAACCCCATTGGCCATATGACTGGTGCACAAGACCCCATTGGCCAACAGACAATGTCAAGTTGCCAGCACAAGCTCCCGATCTAACCCGGAGATTGGATGACTATGTTTAGTTGCCTACCCCATCGACCATGTGACGGGTGCACAAGCCCCCATTGACCAACGGGCAATGTTAAGTTGCCAGCAAAAGCCCCCAACCCAACACGGGTATTGGAGGACTATGTTAAGTTGCCAATCCCATTGACCATGTAAACGGTGCACAAGCTCCCAACAGACCATGTTAAGTAGCCAGCACAAGCCCCCAATCTAAACCCAATACTATCTCTTCCCTACCAGGTCCCCCATCAACTTCCATGCTGCCGACGGCAGTGGGTATGTGTTTATGGCCGACTCGATCCTTGCGGTAGACAAGCTTAACAACCAGGTATGATAAGGGAAAGGCTAAGTTAGTTAATATTAGTGAATTAATAATATACATAAAAATTCATATTAGACTGACGAGCCGTCTCACCAGAATTTTGTTTTTTTTTGAAAAACTAATATTATTGCAACACTAGAATAATATTAGTTAATATGAGTTTTTCAAACACTAATATTAGTAGCCGTTCCTTAGGTATGTTCCATGGAAGACACTTAAATACATACTGGTCCAACTGATCACAAAATTTAATGGGTTGAAAGATTTGACAGTCGTTTGAGGGGGGTCATTATAGTTTGACAGTTCATGATTGACGTTTTTGTTTTTAGAGGGAAATGATTCATGGAAGACACATAAATATACAAATGTTGCGCCTTTTGACGAGGCTTGAGGTTGAGGAGGTGGTTTCAGATGCTTTGGACTGCCTGTTATGTCAGTATCAAGACGCACTGGCTAGCTTGAGGTTTGGCCCAAGGACGGGGAAAGAGGGCTGCCTAGAAGCTGCTACGCGTAACCCCAAAAAGAGGTTGAGGAGGTCAGCCTGTTCGCTTGCGCTGGGGTTAACCACTGATCAGGCTTTTTTCGTTTTTTAGCCCCCCCCCCCCCCCCCCCCCCCCCCCCCCCCCATAGCTATCCTGGTTCCTGAGCCATCTGGACTGGGTAGATTCATAGCGACCACTAATGGAAAACACGCACACACATCGAATGGCTCGTGTTGTTGAAGGGGTGGCCTCATTGTTCCCACGCCACCTGTTGTTGCCCTCTCACAGAAGTCCACACTCAGTGACTGCTCATTTATTTCCTGATTGTTTAAATCTGTTCTTATGTTTCTCTTTCTCTTGTTGTTCCGCGGCTGCTGCTGCTGCTACAATTGGAATGATGAGGAGGTCAAGAGAGGTCTCCCCACCCCCGCACACACTACCCCCCCCCCCCCCCCCCCCCCCCCCTCGCCCCAGCCCCCCTTTCCCTCTCATTTTTTTGAAGTTGTGAAAGGATTTTCACACCCGGGTGTGGGTCTCCCGACACAAACCAGCAACACCAAGGACCCAACCAATGTACCTACCAACCAACCAACCAACCTACTAACCACTTGCTTAATCGTCCCCTAGGTTGCTTCTCGTATGATGGGCGCCTTTACCCAGTGGCGCAAGTTCGACATAGGGCGACAGAACGCTATGAAGGCGCAGGTGGAGCGCATCCTGGCCGCAGAAGGCTTGTCTGAGAACGTGTTGGAAATTGCCAGCAAGACCATTGCCTAGAATGCAGACACAGGGCGACAGAACACTATGAAGGCGCAGGTGGAGCGCATCCTGGCCGCAGAAGGCCTGTCTGAGAACATGTTGGAAATTGCCTGCAAGACTATAGCCTAGATGCAAGCATGGTACTGTGTAAAGTGGGCAGGTCCCATTCAAAGGTTAGCTTAGCACTAGCCTTCGGCATAATTAATTGACAATTCATTTGTTATGCACCTTACGGACGCCAAACATGGGTAAATCGGGTACTTGAAATTGAAATTGTTACTTCCGTAATACAATTCAAATCGGGGAATAGGTTCGTAATAGGGGTCTCAAGTCTCAACGGATGCCTGTTTTTGTCTTCAGGCCTATTTCTGGAGACGGCAATTGCTTCTTTCAACGGGAGATAGTGCATCTCTCGCAATTGATCGTTTTCTACTTTTTTCGCAGCTGCTCCTGCTTTCAGGACAAATAATTGTTTTTGCCAAATCCTGTAACTGGAAACCATTTTTGAAACACTTCGGCCCAGCTATTGTTTAAAAAGAGATGAGGGTTTTCGCCTCTTAAGATGAGTCTCCCTACGCCAGCCTCTGGCGATAACATGCGTGGCAACATATGGGACCTCGATCGAATATTGTGTTACCCGTTTGTGGTGTGCAGTGCCTGCAGTGTAAATACTGAACTACGGTACTGAAACTGATAGTTATAGTTCAGACTTCCTAGTTCTGACTTCTGAGCTTGAACCTGAACGTGGTCGAACAGCTTCATCCAGTAAACCAAGCCCCAACCAGCCGGTCTGACTTCTGGGTCTGTGGATAAGAATGGTATTGTTGTAGCTTTCAGTCGTAGTAGTTTATACAAAGACTCAATGGAGTGAAGATGGGAGTTAATCGCAATAGTGAGGTATATCAGGAGGATCTAATACGTACTGCATAGTACTGCAGAGGCGCGCAGGCCATAGCTAGCCTAGGCGCCTGGTGGCAGACAACACGGGACCTGGAGGAAACAGGGACCTGTGTGTACTTTGCCCACTCCGCCACTCCGGTTCCGACATATAAGTCGGACAATAACAGTAACTGCCGAAGACAGCGACCAGCCTTTCAAGTTAGTGCCATGTAACCAAGTTCAAGTTCGTAGTCTGATAGAAGGAAAGAAGATGGCATGAGGGCTTTAGGGTTGGGCATTTCTTATACAACTTGAAGGCCACCAAATCCCCCCAGAATTTTAATGTATTATTTACATTCACACTGATTAACAGAGCAACTGTAAGTTATATACAGCCCTGACAATCTGATAGAAATAAGAATGGAAGTAAGAAACAAAATCCTGGATGTTGTGAATTGTTCTGGAAAGTATGACACATATCGATGCTGAACTACTTATCATGTGAGCTGTGGTTACCCAACAAGTTTGGTTCAAGGCCCCAAACCACCCCAAGATCATGACTGTACTACTCTAGCCTTGAGGTAACTACGGTGGTGGAGGCTATGGAACCGGTATCCACAGAAGAAATCATATCCAGGAGAGCTGCATGGGCCCTAGTCCCCCCAAAAAGGCTTCTGGCTCCAGGACACACTGCACTTCTGAAAGGGTTTTTTAGAGACCATTTTTACCCTCCCTGCTTAGGCTTTCCGATCGTTAGAGATTTACAGCCAAAGCGGGCCAAACCCAACGACCCGAACCATGCTCACATCAACTCACATCGAACACCCTAGTATAAGAGTCGAAGGTAAACACCAATGGGACACTGGTCTGGTTGGGTAGTCTATTACACCCTAATATATCGGGTTTGAGGAGGGTTGCCTTGGTGGGAAACAGATAAGTCTTGACTGAGAAGTCTTGACTGAAAAGTCTTGACTGAGGAGTCAAAACTGTAAGGAAATTGAGGAAACCAACAAAACCAAAGAATCGATGATAGGAGCATCCTGAATATGATAGGGGCACCCAGGGAGCACCCTAATCACACCCTAATATCTCAGTGTTCCAAAACGCTTTAGACACGAGCTTCCCAGCGATCTGATCTTCCGTAATTCAGTTTGATGACATCCAGCGAATACAAGTCGCAGGCATGGGCAAAAATGCATCGTTTCTGTAAGTTGAATCTTGCATAATTATTGAAGCGCCAGCATCGCTGCATCCCTCCACAGCCTTCGTCGCTCCTCTGGAAGCTCTTCCAAGGTTCCAGGAAGGCAGCAGGCCTCGAGGCCCTAGGCTGGTTTCGGAGTTTCCGACCCAACGTTGGAGCTCCTACTGCAGCGCGAATACTGCACCGCTTCAAAAGTCAGGACTAGCCAATTGAATAAATTCGCGCCATCTTCACGATTCTTAAATTATAAATAGGGTTATTTTGTTTGTGAAATGCGCAATCTGGTGAGGTAGGGGAATTGGGGAAGATCATGGGGTGAAGATGATGTGGATGTCGGGACCGCTCCAGCTGATCGCAACACCAAGTGATGGCCGATGACGACAATTTGTGCTGCTGCCCATCGTCCGAGGCTTCGATCGTATTTGGGATTATGCCGAAGTCAACATTCTCGCCATGCATCGCTGAGAAATGATAAGGTTTGCAGGTGCCCAGGTGAGGGTGATTCTGGCTCTTGTCAGCTACAATTCAGCTACACGCACTGGAAATCTATCTTACAAGGATCAGAGCTGCAGGTTTGCCAAGAGCCAGTACAAGCCATTGCCTGTACAATTTAGGTAGCCAAGCTGCCAGTATCGATTCGTAGCTCGGTAGCTTGGTAACTGGTTATTCGCGTCACGATTGTGCGCCTTTGATTTAATGTCGGCCAGGTACGACCTCTAATCGTCGCTTCTCCGTATACGACTCATCACTTGCTAATTTCGCGCAATCCTTGATGCCCTTGAGTAGACAAGACGAAGAGGTCGAAGAGGTAGAGGAGGATATCGACATGGAGGTGAGTCAGGCCTTCGCGATTTTCTTATCATCCCCATGCTGACATCTACTCGCATCTCTGCCCCAGGACGATGAGGCTGAAGTCGAGGACTACGAGTCGGATGAGGTAGAGGAAGGTGCGCGCTCGGCGGCTCATTTGTCTCATCATCACTCTTATCTTCATCGCCATTTTGGATCATCGCTCATTTGATGCTTCCTGTAATGCCGATGCTTGTAATTGCTTGCTTGATTGGATGCGGATTACTGCATGTTGATCGGTGCATGAGCAAGCTGGTCCGATGGTGTTGACCGTGGCACCTTGTCATCCCCCCTCCTACCATAGTCCCATCCCCCCTGAGTCCACCCCCAATCAATACTCCCTCCCTCCATCCCTTCCCCTTCCATCCCCCCTCAGCTGTAGCCGCTCAGCCCCAGGCTGCTGCTCCTCGCGGTGTGCCAGCCCTCCCCCCACGCCCAGCAGCAGCAGCAGCAGCAGCAGTACCAGCAGCAGCAGCACCAGTACCAGCCGCAGCAGCTGCTCCTGCCACTGCCCCAGCAGCCAGCTCCAGCCAGCCAGCCCCTGATCAGCCTGCCCCTGCTCAGCCTACTGCCGGAGGTGCAGGCCCCTCCCTGCCCCCACGTGCCATGCCCTCCCTGCCCCCACGTGGTATGCCATCCCTGCCCCCACGTGGCATGCCCTCACTGCCCCCACGCCAGACCCCATCCGCTTCCACCGCCGCAGCCTCCACACCCGCCTCTGCTGCCCCCACCCCTGCTGCCCCCACCCCAGCTGCCCCCACCCCTGCTGCACCCACCCCAGCTGCACCCACCCCAGCTGCCCCCACCCCTTCTGCACCCACCCCAGCTGCTCCCACCCCTGCTGCACCCGCCCCTGCTGCACCCACCCCAGCACCAGCAGCTCGCTCAACCATGCCCAGCCTGCCTCCCCGCCAGGCCCCCACCCCAGCAGCACCCACCCCAGCCGCTCCCTCAGGAGGTCCCTCCCTCCCCCAAAGGCCGGCTGCAGCCCCCCCCGCTGGAGGTCCCTCCCTCCCCCAAAGGTCGGCCGCAGCCCCCCCAGCCGGAGGACCCTCCCTTCCCCAAAGGCCGGCCGCAGCCCCTCCAGCAGCAGCAGCCCGTCCTGCAGCTGTCCCGCGCCCCACCGCCCAGGCCGCAGCCCCCACCGCTGGCCCCCTTGTCCCCACTGCCCCCCCTGCCCCCCCACCTCCATCCACTGAGGTTGTGGATCCCTCTGAGGCAGCTAAGGTCCAGACTATCCAGAAGAAGGTCCAGGACCTGAGGGTTGCTTTGCTTCGAGGAGCTGGCAGGTTGGGCCTGCGCTATGACAGCGAGCAGGTTTCTATGTTCATGCAGGTAGGTGCCTTTTCCGAGGTTGGGGTACCACTATACCACTCATATATTTACTATAAATATCATTTATGTATCATTTATACTATGCCACACATAGATTATATTTACATATATTTACTGTCTTTACTTCCCCCTGGGGTACCGCTTTACCACATATATTTACCATACCCGACTATATATATGATTTATATATCATTTATACTGGACCACACATATTATTTATATATATTTACTTTCTTTACCACCCCCTGGGGAACCCTGAAAAGAACTGTATTATCTCCAAGGTAGAGCTGGTGGTGATACAAACAACTTAAAATAGGGAAATAGTGCAGCACGATGCCCACAAGAGCTGAAAAGAGCATTCTGTATCCAAGGATCAGTGTATTCACTTCTTTTGAGTTTAGGGCTAGCATAGGGTTTAGGGCTAGCATAGGGTGACTCACCCTTTTCAATTTGGCTACCTCAACTTTCACGCAATTTTTAATAAATAAAAGCAAGGCGAAAATCCTTCTTTAAAAGAAAAAAATGCATGTGCAGGTGCAATTTATATTTTATATTTATTTACACTCCTTCAGATAGTCTGGTTTAATCTTGCTTATTTTAGCTCAGATGTTCCAGCTTTTGTTAGGTCCAGTTGTGTAGCAAAATGTGTTACTGAAGCCTGTTTTCAGGATTGTGGCGTAGCACGGTATGGGGCTGAGCGCAAAGCGCGGAGCCCCTGGAGGGGTCGAGAGGGGGGCAGCGCCTGGCACCGGGGTCGCATTGAGTCGCTCAATTTGCAGCGCGTCGCACAAACACAACAACTGGCGTTTGGACACTCCTGGTGTAGTCAAACAGGAGTGGCCTGATGGTTCCATATTGCATGGCTCAAGAAAACAACAGGTCCAGAATATCTCGTTTAGATGCTTCATGCAAGTGCACGTGCTAGCTGGAATTTAACATACATGCACGTGCGAGTGCGTGCATGTATGTAAGTGTTTGTTTATGTGTGTGTTTGTGTGTGTATGTGTGTGTCTTTGTGTGTTTATTTGTAGGTGTTTGTTTATGTGTGTGTTCGTGTGTGTCTTTGAATATGTTTGTTTGTGTGTGTGTGTTTATTTGTGTGTGTGTTAACAGTAAAAACAACAATACAAGTGTCTCATCTGGTTTAGCGAAGGAAGAGAGCGTAGTAGTTGCTAGGGTTTCTTGATGTTGAAGGCGGGGTGGTGCTAGAGCTTGGATGCTGCAGTCGTTTTGTTACTCGATACCGGTAATTGAAACTGCTTGCTGACCAACTTGCCTCCTTCCTTTTCAGTTAAGCTACAGTGTTCAGCTACATGTGGGTTAAACAGTTGGTAGCTGAATGCCCTTCTCTTTGTTCCATGCGGCCGGATTGAATTAGTAAGGAACAGCGATAGTTACTTTTTGCCCCCTTTGTCTGCCTACCGATTGTTTGGCTCTAAGTGAATTTGGTGAAATTAACTACCCTGTGCATTCATGCCATTGAGAGCGTGGAGCGCACTGCTGGTGCCACCTCGCACCTCCCCACACCACACATCTCACCCCACACCACACCAGCTTACACCACCTCACACCTCCCCAGACCACACATCTCACACCACTTCACACCATCTCACACCACCTCACACCATCTCGCACCACTTCACACCATCTTACACCATCTCACCCCCCCACACACACCACACATCTCACACCCTCTTCCACCCCCCTGACACCTCGCTCCACTTTACACCACCTCACACCATCTTACACCACACATCTCACTCCTCCCCACACCCCTGTGCAGGTCATTGAGCGTGTGGAGCGCACTGCTGGTGCCACCTCACACCTCCCCACGCCTCAAACCATCTACCCCCCCCCCCCCCCCCCCCCTCTCTCACACCACACATCACACCCCTGTTCAGGTCATTGAGCGCGTGGAGCGCACTGCTGGTGCCACCATCTACAAGGGCACCCGTAATGTGGACTTGAACAAGGCAGCAGAGAGGAAGGCCAGGTAGGGTTTGTAATCGATGGGGGTGGGGGGTTCACAAGGCCCTGTGGTGCTGGGGGTTCTAGTAGCTGGGGATTGGGGTGTGGATAGGTGGGGTTATGGGTGGGTGGGGGTGGGGATTCTAGTAGGTGCGGATGGGGGTGGGGATAGGTGAGGGTGGGAGTGGGGGTGGGGGTTCTAGTAGGTGGGGGTGGGGATATGTGAGGGGAGGTAGGGATAGGGATAGTTGTGTGAGACGGTAGCTGGATGATGGGGGTGGGGGTTCTAGTAGGTGGGGATGGGGGTGAGGATAGTTGTGGGAGATGGTAGCTGGGGGGTGGGGATAGAGGTGAGGATAGGCGGGGGAGATGGTAGCTGGGGGTTGGGTCTGGGGGTTCTAGTGATTGGGGATGGGGATAGGTGGGGGTAATGATAGCTGGAGTTGGGGATGGGGGTTCTAGTGGGTGGGGGTGGGGATAGGTGGGGAAGATGGTAGCTGGGGGCTGGGGCTGGGGGTTCTAGTAGGTGGGGGTGGGGGCGGAGATAGGGGGGTTCTAGTAGGTGAGTATGGGTTGAGGGGATAATTTCTCTCAAATTCGATTGCAAGCTTGATTGCAATCTTGATTGCAAAAAAATTCCTTACTTAAGTCTGCTTACCTGTCCAGGGAGTTAGACTCAGAAGTGCCAGCTGACTCACCCTTGGATGCTGACTCACCCTTACCTGTGCAGGGAGTTGGACTTAGAAGAGCCAGCTGACTCACCCTTGGATGCTGAGTCACCATTGACTGCTGACTCACCCTTGACTGCGTACTCAACCTTACCAGTGCAGGGAGTTGGACTCAGAAGAGCCAGCTGACTCACCCTTATATGCTGACTCACCCTTGACTGTTGACTCACCATTGACTGCTGACTCACCCTTACCTGTGCAGGGAGTTGGACTCAGAAGAGCCAGCTGACTCATCCTTATATGCTGACTCACCCTTGACTGCTTACTCACCCTTGACTGCTGACTCACCCTTACCTGCGCAGGGAGTTGGACTCAGAAGAGCCAGCTGACTCACCCTTGGATGTGAAGATCAAGATCATGATGATCGGCATGACAGGAACTGGAAAAAGTGAGCTGATCAACTCCATGTTGGAGCGTCCAGCTGCTCGCACCAATGCCTTCTCTGCAACCACCAAGGGCATCCGCACCTACAAGGGCTTGTACCATGGCATCAAGGTGCGTGCAGTTCAGGTCTCTTTGCAAAAGGGTGCTTGCTGAAATTTACAATGATTGTGGTGATAAGATGACTAAGGGGCTTATTTTGAACCCTAAATCCTAAACCAACAATACTAAAGTGGGGTGCTTGCGCACTTGTTTGGCAATTTCAGTAAGTGTGCATTTACACACTTAGCTTAGTTGCTTGAAAGTGCAGCTTTTAAGTGTTCAAGCATGAGTGTGCAAGCGCGCATTGCACCACGGGCATCTGCACCTACAATGGCTTGTACCATGGGATCAAGGTGCGTGCAACACAGGTTTCTTTGCAGAGGGGCGCTTGCTCACAGTTACATCGACAGCAGTGACAAGACAACTATCTGAAATTGTCAAGCAATTGTGCAAGCACCCCTTAAATATATGTGAAGATACGCCTGCAAGCACCCCTTTAACATTGTTAAGATAATAGGTGTATCTTAATAACAATATTAAACGGGTGCGTGCACACTTGCATGGCAATTTCAGTAAGTGTGCTTTTACACACTTGGCTTAATCGCTAGAAAGCGCAGCTTGCTGCACTTAAAAGTGTGCACATTATCCAACCAACTAAATAACACGCCTTGTATCCGAACATGCCAACATCTGGAGCTGTTTTCTCCCCCCCCACAGCCTGCACGCCTCTGCCAGCCTTTCCCACAATCTTCTGCCATTCTGACCCCTCTACCTTTCAAACTCCTCTTATTCTCTTATTCTAACGCGCCTTTTGACCGTCCTCCTGCCACTCAGCTGGAGCTGATCGATACCCCTATCCCTCTTATTCTACTATCATCTGCCATTCTGCCCCCCCTATCTTCTCTTATTCTAACGCGCCTTCAACCGTCCACCTGCCACACAGCTGGAGCTGATCGATACCCCCGGCCTGCACGCCTCATCCAGTTGCGTCACCGAGAACAAAACTCTGCTGCGCAAGATCAAGCGGGTGTACTTGAGGCAAAAGCCCAGCTACGTCTTCTATGTTGACAGGCTGGACGCTGCCCGCCCTGGTCTCGGTGAGCTGTCACTGATGAGCATGATGACCCAGGTGTTTGGCGTCAAGATGTGGCGCGAAACCATGGTAGTGCTGACCCACACCCATGCTGCCCGCCAGGCGTTGGGTGCAGGCTATGACATGTTTAGCCGTCAGAGGAGGAACATTTTGGCTCAGCTCATCAGGCAGGCAGCTGGGGATGCACAGGTGTGTGAGCAAAGATTTGGGTGTTGTTTTCATTGTAGAGTATTTTATCAGCTAGATGCACAGGTGTGTACGTAAGGATTTGGGCTGAATGGGTGTTGTTTTTGTAGTTAAATGTATTTTATCAGCATGCGTAGATGGGGCAGAAGAGATGTTTCTTGGCCCAGCTCATCAGACAGGCAGCTGGGGATGCACAGGAGTGTGGGCATGGATTTGGGTGTTCATTTGGGTGTTGTTTTCATGGTAGAATGTATTTATCAGCTGGATGCACAGGTGTGTACGCAAGGATTTGGGCTGATTTGGGTGTTGTTTTCATAGTTAAATGTATTTTATGAGCACGCATAGAAGGGGCCTGAGGAGAGGTTCTTGGCCCAGCTCATCTGGCAGGCAGCTGGGGAGGCACAGGTGTGTGAGCAAGGATTCGGGCTGATTTGGGAGTTGTTTTCTTAGTATAATGTACTCTATCAGCATTTACAGAGGGAGGGCGGAGGAGGATCATCTTGGCCCAGCTCATCAGGCAGGCAGCTGGGGATGCACAGGTGTGTGTCTGCCTGAGTGTGTGTCTTAGTGTGTGCGTTTCTGAGTGTGTGTCTGTGTGTGATTGGGTGTGTGTGTCTTTGTGTGTGATTGGGTGTGTGTGATTGGGTGTGTGTGTCTGAGTGTGTGTCTTTGTGTGTGTGATTGGGTGTGTGTGTGTCTGAGTGTGTGTGTGTGTGTGTGTGATTGGGTGTGTGTGTCTGAGTGTGTGTCTGTGTGTGTGTCTGAGTGTGTGTCTTAGTGTGTGTCTTTGTGTGTGTGTGTGTGTCTGAGTGTGTGTCTTAGTGTGTGTGTGTCTGAAGGTAAGGATTCGGGTGTTGTGTTCAAAGTATACTGTATTGTATCAGCTGTGACAAATATGTTGGTGCCGTGTTGATTGTAGAAAGAAGTTTTATTTGATCAGTATCTAAAGAAGGGGGCCAGAGGAGGAATGTCTTTGCCCAGCTCATCAGACAGGCAGCTGGGGATGCACAGGTGTGTGTGCAAGGATTCGGGTGTTGTGTTCTAAGTATTCTGTATCTTATCAGCTGTGACAAAATATGTTGGTGCCGTGTTGATTGCAGAACGAAGTTTTATTTGATCAGTATTTGTAGAAGGGGGCCAGAGGAGGAATGTCTCAGCCCAGCTCGTCAGACAGGCAGCTGGGGATGCACAGGTTTGTGCGCAAGGATCTGGGTGGTTTTTTCCATAGTAGAATGCATTTGCTCAGCCGAGGCGAAATATTTGGGTGATGTGTTCATAGTAGCCTCTTTAGCGGTTACAATGGTCTAGTGGTAGACCAGATTGCTAAAGAACGAAGAGTCGGGGGTTCGACTCCCCCTTTGGTCGCTCTTGGCGTTGCAGGTCGTCGTCAACCGCGATGGTAGCTTGTCCAGTTGAGGTAGGAGACCGCTCCCCACCCGCGTACGACGGGCTCCCTTAACACCACGCCCCACCAGGCGTTATCATTACCTTTTGTTCATAGTAGAATGGAGTTGTATTTGATCAGCTGTCACAGAAGGGGGCCATTCAACCCTAGTGGGCTATCCAACCCAACCCAGCATTTATAGAAGGGGGCTATCAATCCTATCCAACTCTACCTTACCCTACCCAACCCTAGGGGGCTATCCAACCCTATCCAACCCTATCCAACTTTTTAGAAAAGCAACCCTTTCTAACCCTATCCAACCCTACCCAACTTATCTAAAAGCGATCCTATCCATAACTATTAAACCCCACAGGTTCGTAACCCAATGCACTTGGTGGACTGCCATCCCAACTGCCCTACCAATAGCTTTGGCCAGCCTGTCATCCTAGAGGGTGGACAGAATGTGCCCTGGAAGCAATCGGTGTTCATGCAACTTGTGGGCTACCGAGTGTACGAGGAGGTGCAGAACCTGTTCAAGTGAGTTCATGCCTCTGGGTTATCGGGTGGTGTGTGTGAGGCGTGGGTGGTGTGTGTGAGGGATGGTGGGGCTCTGGGGTATGGTGGTGGGTTGGTGGTGTGTGTGTGCGTGGGGGTGGGGTAGGTGTGTGTGCGGGAAGTGTGGGGGGGGTATACTTAGTTGTGCGAGGGGGTCGGTGGGGGAGACAAAGCAGTTCTCATTTCGAAGAGGTGTATTTCGATACCCTGTGGGTGAGTGAAAGGTGAAGGGGGTGCCAGGAAGGGGAAGCTTGGGGGAGGGCTGATGGTACCCTAGGGGGTGGAGAGGGGGGTGAGAGCGTATGGAGGGGAGAGGGGGGGTATTATATAGAGTTTTGAATTATGAATTTTTCAGAGGTGTGTGTGTGTGTGTGGGGGGGGGGGGGGGGGGGGGGGGGGGGGGGGGGGGGTAGTGACTTATGGATCAAGACAGTGATGATAACCTGATCCATTACACCCTGAAGCCTGTCTAAGGCGCACCCTGAACCGAGGGAGGTGGGTATGGGGATACATTCCCCAGATCTTATCGAAGGAAGTTATTGTTTTCACCCCTCAGAACGCACGCACCCACCCGCCTCGTCCTGAACCTCATGTATTGCTCCCTTGTTCAAAGAAAAGCTGAAGGGCAAAGGCTAGGCTGGCGCAGCGAAGCCTGACATGTTCAAGCAGATGATGCGCGCTCGCTTGCCCCCTGTCAAGGTGTTGTTTTCACCCCTGAGACGCCCCCCCTCACACACACACGCACCTCGCCCTGAACCTCATATGTTGCTCCCTTGTTCAGAGAAAAGCTGAAGGGCAAAGGCAAGGCTGGGGCAGCGAAGCCTGACATGTTCAAGCAGATGATGCGCGCTCGCTTGCCCCCTGTCAAGTTCTTCGTGGAACAGATGGCTGAGGGTGTCCTGAAGCCTGACACTTGGCCGGCACATGAGGACCCATTTGACCAGGAGAGTGACGATGAGGAGGCGGAGGAGTATGCACACATGTAAGTTCATTCTACCAAACTACTGGATGGTGGTGGTGTGTGTGTGGGGGGGTATATTTATGTCGATGGCTGAGGGTGTCCTGAAGCCTGACACTTGGCCGGCACATGAGGACCCATTCGACCAGGAGAGTGACGATGAGGAGGCGGAGGAGTATGCACACATGTAAGTTCATTCTACCAAACTACTGGATGGTGGTGGTGGTGTGTGTGGGGGGGTATATTTATGTCCTGCACCCAAGGACCCATTTGACCAAGAGGGTGACGATGAGGAGGCGGAGGTGTATGCACACATGTAAGTTCTACCAAACTACGGAGTGGTGGTTGTCCCAAACACCCGTCTGTACCCCAACAGGTACTACAAGCAGATGTACCACCTCGCAAAGGAGGGCCTCCCGGGAGCCCCAAAGAAGTACATCATGATCACACACAAAACTTCCCCAACACCCCTACCCTCCCCAACATCCATCTTTTCCCCAACGACCTCCCCCTTCCCAACACCCACCCCCTACCTATCATCTATCCCTCTCTATCATACCCCTCCCTAGCATCTATCCCTCTCTATCATACCCCTCCCTATTATCCCTCCCTCTGTATCACACCCCTCCCTAGCATCCACCCCTCCCTATTATATCCCTCCCTAATATACCCCTCCCTATCATCCCTTCCTCCCCGCACCCCTCCCAATCACCCACCATATCGTCCATCCCTTTCTATTATACCCCCTCCTTATCATCCCTTCCTCCCCATACCCCTCCCTATCACCCACCATATCTTCCATCCCTCTCTATTATACCCCCTTCCTATCACCCCCTCCTCCCCATACTCCTCCCTATCACCCACCATATCTTCCATCCCTCTCTATTATACCCCCTCCCTATCACCCCCTCCTCCCCATACTCCTCCCTATCACCCACCCTATCGTCCATCCCTCTCTATTATACCCCCTCCTATCATCCCTCCCTTCCTATTCCCCTTAATATCACCTTCCCTATCATCCCTTCTCTCTATTACACCCCTCCCTATCTTCCCCCTCCCCCCTAATGTCCATCCCTCGTATTATACCCCCAACCTATCATCCATCCCTCTCCCAATGCCCATCGCCTCCCCAACATGTACCACCTCACAAAGGAAGGCCTCCCGGGAGTCCAGAAGGAGCACTCCATGATGTTGAGAAGAAACAAAACTTCCCCAGCACCTCGCCCCTTCCCTCCCCAACACCCATTCCCTCCCCAACACCTATTCCTTCCCCAACACCCATCCTTTCCCGAACACCCCCCATTCCTAAACAGGCACTACAAGCAGATGTACCACCTTGCAGAGGAGGGCCTCCCAGGAGCCCAGAAAGAAGTACATCATGATTAAATACAAAACTTCCCCAACACCCCTCCCCTCCCCAACACCCCTTCCCTCCCCAACGCCCATCCCCTTCCCGACACCCACCCGCTCCCTATCATCTATCCCTCTCCCAACACTCATCCATACCCCAACAGGTACTACAAGCAGATGTGCCACCTTGCAAAGGAGGGCCTCCCGGAAGCCCAGAAGGAGCACTCCGTGATGTTCAGAAGGAAACAACTTCCCCAACACCCCTCCCCTCCCCAACACCCATCCTTTCCCCAACACCCATCCTTTCCTCAACACCCATCCATTTCTAAACAGGTACTACAAGCAGATGTACCACCTTGCACAGGAGGGCCTCCCGGGAGCCCAGAAAGAATACATCCTGATGTTGAAGCAGCAGAAGTTGAACAGGTTGGCGTACAAGAGCGCATATAAAACTGAGGAGTTGGATTCCGTTAACACTTCCGGATATGAGGTGAGCTATGTGTTGGGGGGGTTCGCAGTTGAGGGATGGGTGCATAGGTGTGTGGAGGGGGGGGCGAGAGGGTGCGGTGGTGGGGTGGGGTGTGGGGGGGGGGTGAAGCAGCAGATGTCGGACAGGTCAGCTTACAAGAAGACTTATCAAACAGAGGAGTTGGATTCAGTTGCCACTTCTAGATATGAGGTGAGCCTTGTGATGAGGAGGTTCGCAGTGGAGGGATGGGTGCATATGTGTGTGGAGGGTGGGCGGGGGAGAGGGGCAAGAGGGTGTGGTGGCTGTGGGCTGAACCAGCAGCTGTTGGACAGGTTAGCTTACAAGAACGCATATGAAACAGAGGAGGTGGATTCCGTTAACACTTCTGGATATGATGTGAGCCTTGTGATGGGGAGGTTTGTAGTGGAGGGATGGGTGCTTAATGGTGTGGATGGGGGGTGGTGGTGGTGGTGGTGGGTGAAGCAGCAGATGTTGGCCATGTTCGCCTACAAGAAGGCTTGTGAAACAGAGGGGTTGGATTCCGTTAACACTTCTGGGTATGAGGTGAGCAATGTGATGGGGAGGTTTGCGGCAGAAGGATGGATGCATAGGTGTGTGGAGGGGAGTTGGAGGGGCGGGGGGAGGGGGGGGGGGGGGGAGCACCGAGGTGGATGGGATGAGAGAGCTTAGGAGTGGAGGGATGGGCGCATAGGAGGGGCGAGACGGGGAGGGGGGGGCTAAAGGGGCAAGGTCTGTGTGTGTGTGTGTGGGGGGGGGGGGGGGGGGGCTGGAGGGGCACGATATGCCGTGGTGTGTGCGTGTGTAGGGGGGGGGGCTGTTGGGGTTGGCGCTTCCAATCCTGTAGTGTGGTGGGAAATTACAAGTTGGGGCTGCAGAGGGTAGCAGATCTAGTATTAGCTGTCGGGTGTTAGAAGTCAATTTCCTCCCAATGTATGTCAGCTGCATGCTTTCGTGTGTCAAATTTCATCCAGTCATGAATGTGTTAGCCGTGCGTTGTCTCTCTCTCTCTCTCTCTCTCTCTCTCTCTCTCTCTCTCTCTCTCTCTCTCTCTCTCTCTCTCTGGTGACGGTTTTACATAATTGCATTGCAGTTTAGCCGCTGTGTTTTAGCTGTGCGCTCTCTTTCTTTCTTTCAGGAAGCTACAGCCTTCAATTTGATTTAAATTCTAACCCGCATCTGATATACAGGGCTGTCTGACTGAGGGTCGGCCTCCAATTTGATTCAAATGTAAATTCTAACCTGTATCTGATCTGCAGGTTAATTTGACTGAGGGTCGGGCTCAAATTTGATTTCAAATTTTAAATTCAAATCTATGTCTGATCTGCAGGGCTATGTGACTGAGGGTCTAGACCTCGGGCCTTCCTTCGACCCGGACGATGCCACCAACTATCGGTACTGCTATTGTGTGCCCGAGTCAACCTGGCAGGTATGTATGTATGTATTTTATACATGATAATGCACTGTGTATGTATTTTATACATGATAATGCACTGTGTTTGTATATACAGTCCAAATATAGTCTTTTACACGTGATCATGCACAGTGTATGTATTTTATACATGATAATGCACTGTGTATGTATTTTATACATGATAATGCACTGTGTATGTATTTTATACGTGATCATGCACAGTGTATGTATTTTATACATGATAATGCACTGTGTTTGTATTTACAGTCCAAATATAGTCTTTTTCACGTGATCATGCACAGTGTATTTATTTTATACGTCATCATGCACTGTGTTAGTATTTTACTGTCCATCTATAGTCTCGTACACGTGATCATGCACTGTTTATGTTTTGTACAGTCCACATATAGTCAGTTACACATGATCGTGCACTGTGTACGTATTTTGAAGTCCATATATATTATTGTTAACATGATCATGCACTGCGTATGTATTTTACAGTCCAGGGGTAGCCAAAAAGGCTGTAGGGACTTGCCAATCCTTAAAAACAGGAAAGGCAGTAACAAAACCAGCGCTAGTGAACTGAACCCCCACAAATCGTAAACAACGGGGGCCTGGAGTTCGTGCTTTGTAGATAACTTCAATTTTTAGTAGTGTTAGTGCTAGGATGATAATTTATATGGTGATTCTGGGTGATTTGTTAAATTGGTTGTATGGCTTGTTTAGGCGCTCATGTGTGACTGTTTTTTTTTATGTCAGATTTCTGTTTGCTAGGTTGAGAAGCTACTTGGGGTACTCAAGCCTAATTTCTGGATTGTCGTGTAGCCATTGCATGGCAAAGCCCGGCGGGTTAGGGGGGCATTTTTGAATAGTCTAGCCAATTTATCCCCAATCTTCATACATTTTCATAGCCACTACCTTAGCACAATACTAGCTCCTCTATTTTCCCTCTTTTGCACAGACATGCCCACCCTCGACTCATACGGACACAAATATTAGAAGGCTATCCCCTTAACCCTTCAAACCCTAAACCCTGAACAGATCATGCCCACCCTCGACTACACGGTCACAATCACAAGCATGAAGAGGCTATCCCCTTAACCCTAAACCCTAAACAGATCATGCCCACCCTCGACTACTACGGTCACAAACACGAGAATGCTATCCCCTTACCCTACAACCCTTAACCCTTGGCAGATCATGCCCACCCTCGACTACTACGGTCACGAACACGAGGATGCCATCACTGGATTTGTTGCCGAGCACATGACCTTCCTGGGGCATAAGTAAGTCATATGTACATTGCTAATGAATGTACCACCACCACCACCACCACCGAGCACATGACCTTCCTGGGGCATAAGTAAGTCATATATGTACATTGCTAATATGTACACATTGCTAATGAATGGGCATTGTTCATATATACACATTAATAATATATACACATTCAGACACATTGCTAATGAATGTGCATTGCTCATGTATGCACATTAATAATATACAAACATTCAGACACATTGCTAATGAATGTGCATTGCTCATATATGCACATTAATAATATACAAACATTCAGACACCTTGCTAATGAATGGGCATTGTTCATATATACACATTAATAATATATACACATTCAGACACATTGCTAATGAATGTGCATTGCTCATATATGCACATTAATAATATACAAACATTCAGACACATTGCTAATGAATGTGCATTGCTCATATATACACATTAATAATATACAAACATTCAGACACATTGCTAATGAATGTGCATTGCTCATATATACACATTAATAATATACAAACATTCAGACACATTGCTAATGAATGTGCATTGCTCATATATACACATTAATAATATACAAACATTCAGACACATTGCTAATGTATACAGATTGCTCATGTATGTACATTCCTAATATATAAACATAGGTCATGTGTGTACATCGCTAATATAAACATATTAACATACGTGTATAACAAGGTCTAACCAACACAATCACTCTGATTTGTGAGGCTCACTTGCATTGCTCACAATTCAAATGTATACATGTAAATATATAGGTAGATAGATATAGATATGCATACACATGTACGCAGTTTTCCGATAAATCCAGCAACAGTAGTGAAGAGCCAGAAGGGCATTGAGGCAGCTGATTACCGTTTATTTTCAAGTGCCCCAAGCCTCACCAAACAATGCAACATTGATGGTGATGATTTTCCATGTTTCAAACGTTCTCAATCGTCACGAGACCAACACCAATGAATTGGTTTGCAAAATGGGCTTAATTAGTCACCATAGCACTAAGTGGTGGCTGACATAATGGCTGTATAGTGGGTTTCAGAGGTGTGTGTGTGTTTGGGGTGGGGTGGGTGGGGAGGGGGGTCTGCAGAGGAGTGTCTTCACACTTCCTTGTGATGGGGTCTAGCACTTTTTTGCCCCCCCCTCTTTCTCTCTCTCTCTCTCTCTCTCTCTCTCTCTTTTGGTGTTACTCATTAATTTGTGTTCTGCGTGTTCAATCAATTTTAATATATGTCCTGTGTGTTCCTAAAATTTAATTTATGTTCTTTTTGTTCATTAATTTGTGTTCTGTGTGTTGCAGAAATGGATGGGGAGGAGTCCCTGTGGACGTGCACCTGGCGGTAGAGAAGGACAAGTCATCCCTGTGCTTGCAAGGGGAGACCCACCTCACCTTCGTGCACACAGTGCAGCCCTTCGGACACAGGCACATCAGCCAGGTGAGACAGAGTTTTTTTGTATTATATACCTCATTACTGTTTCCGACACTTTTTAAGTGCCTGGCTTTATTTTGAGTTCAAATGTAACTTGTACTTTCAAGGGGAGACCCACCTCACCTTTATGCACACAGTGCAGCCCTTCGGACACAGGCGCATCGGCCAGGTGAGACAGAGCTTTTTCGTATGATAGACCTGAACTCGATTCCCCCTACGGTCGCTCTTAGCGATGCAGGTCGTTTTCAACCGCGATGGTAGCTTGTCCAGTTGAGGTAGAAGACCGCTCTCTACCCGCGTACGACGGGTTCCCTTAACACCACGCCCCACCAGGCGTTATCATTACTTTTTATGTACAACAGATTATGTATAGGGCTGTCGAGGACTTAATCGGGCGATATATTTATCGTGCGATATATCGTGATATATCACGATAAAAAATGACATCGTTGCGTATGACGGGTTTCCTTAACACCACGCCCCACCAGGCGTTACCTTTTATATCTTCACTGTTTCCGACACTTATGAAGTGCCTGGCTTTTTTTTGAGTTCAAATGTAACTTGTACTTTCAATGGGAGACCTATCTCACCTTTGTGCACACAGTGCAGCCCATCGGACGCAGGCACATCAGCCAGGTGAGACAGAGCTTTTTTGTATTATATACCTTCACTGTTTCCGACACTTCTGAAGTGCCTCGTTTTTGTGAAGTTCAAATGTAACTTGTGCTTTCAAGGGGAGACCTATGTCACCTTTGTGCACACGGTGCAGCCCTTCAGAAACAGGCACATCAGTCAGGTGAAGCTGGCTTAGCTTTTTCTCATTATAAACCTTGCCTGCTTCCAACACTTATGCTCTATAAAGCCTAAGACTTAGACTAAGTTATTAAGTGCCTGGCTTTTTTTGAAATTTGAATGTAACTTGTGCTTGCAATGGAAGACCTATCTCACATTGGTGCACACGGTGCAGCCCTTCGGACACAGGCACATCAGTCAGGTGAAGCTGGCTTGGCTTTTCGTATTATATACCTTACCTGCTTCCGACACAAGTGCCTCGTTTTTTGAAGTTCAAATGTAACTTGTGCTTGCAATGGAAGACCTATCTCACATTGGTGCACACGGTGCAGCCCATCAGACGCAGGCACATCAGTCAGGTGAGGCTGGCTTGGCTTTTTCTTATTATAAACCTTGGCTGTTTCCAACACTTATGCCCTATAAAGCCTAAGATTTAGACTAAGTTATTAAGTGCCTGGCTTTTTTATCTATCTCCCTGTCCTGTTTGATGGTAAAAAGAAAAAGATAACGCTTGGAGGGGCGTGGTGTTAAGGGGACCCACCCGTACGCCGCAGCTGGGGAAAGACACCATGGCAGACATAGTAAGTTTCACCCTCAAGGCGGTAGGGACTCTAGGCGGTAGGGAGTTTAATGGTAGGTTAATTGAGTAGAGGAGGTTGGGCAAGTCTGTTTAGCCTATTTGGCTACCCCTGGACTGTAAAACAATGTGCATGCACATCAGTCAGGTGAGGCTGGACTTTTTAATATACCTCGCCTGTTTCCGACACTGTTGAAGTGCCTGGCTTTATTTCCCCTCCCCTCCTTTTGTCTGAAACTTACTCAGTTTCAACTCTCATCTGAATGGGGCACCGCTGTGATGCATCTGTGATGCGATCCAAAATCTGTCTTCCTGCCCCCCCACCCCTCCCCTCGTATAGATAGATAGATAGATAAATAGATAGATAGATAGATGTGAGGGGGGTGGGCATGTAGTAAATAAGCTCCTTTACCTTGGCCTAACTGAACTGCTTCTTCTGAACTGAACGGAACTGAACTGCTTCCTTGCAGGCGTGCGCCTCCATGGAGATGTTGAGGCCAAACATCAAGGATGTGATGTACCAGCTGGAGCTCAGCATGTAATGAACATCCACACATGTTCGCAGAATATAGATAGAAAGGAAGGAAGATACAAGGGGGGTGGGGGTGCAGTAAATAAGCTCCTGTACCTTGCCGAACTGAACTGAACTGAGCTTAGTTGAACTGAGCTGAGTCAAACAGAATTGAGCTGGGCTAAGCCAAACTGATCTGAACTGCTGCCTTGCAGGCGTGCGCCTCCATGGAGATGTTGAGGCCAAACATCAAGGATGTGATGTACCAGCTGGAGCTGAACACCTTCAGGGACGGCCTCTTGCGAGCTGATGACCATGCTGGTTTCGGAGTTATGGTCGCGCGACTAGGCGAAGGCGGGGACATCAAAAAGGGCCCCATGGGTATGGGCATCAGGCTGCAGGATAACTTCCGAGCTGGCTGTTTCAAGGTGAGTGGTGAAACGTACAGTCATATAAAGTCTGTGTTTTGTTTGGTATTATTTTAACTGTTTTTCGTTTGTTATTATTTAAAATACACCCTTACCCCCATGAGTAAGGGCATCAGGCTGCAGGATAACTTCCGAGCTGGGTGTTTCAAGGTGAGTGGTGAAAAGTATAATATTGGTCATGTCATACTGTTGTTCGGCCCCTAGGGGGCGAAGACCTATGCAATGGGTACGCGGAATGAGTCACATTTTGCCGATTTTGCAAAAAAGAAACGGTCAAATTAGCGGTGAACTAACCTCCCTCACATCTAAGCGACCTGTGTTTGATTCTCGCAGGGGTCGGATTACCTAATTTGTGTCATGTTATACCGTCTTTTGTTTAGTGTTAATTTAGCTATGCATTTTAAAAGCAGCCTTACCCCTTAGGGTATGGGCATCAGGCTGCAGGATAACTTCTGAGCTGGGTGTTTCAAGGTGTGTGGTGCAACTCACCTCCGATCCCGGGCGATTATCAATACTTGGCAAGTCTTGTCTTGGGCAGCCTTTCTTGTAGCTGCTGGGGGCCTGGGGATGGGCTAAATATATTTACATATGATATCATTCCCTACTGAAACATAATACATTTGATATTGTTCCCTACTAATTAGTTGCCTTGCACTAGCTTGAAAACTACAGCTGCCGCTGATTGAGGCATGCCGACTTATGTTGTGAGCTGAATCACTTTTTTGTGAGTTCAATCACTTTTCGTGTTTCCCGTCACCCCACCCCCCCTCTTATACCCCCCTGCAGATTAACGGAGCTGCCGC
>JACBWV010000472.1:7140533-7195533 GCA_013435795.1 Chlamydomonas sp. ICE-L
TCCATTCATAAAGGTTCTGAATGTGGAATCGCAGAATTCCACATTCCATACGGTTAAGTTGGTATCCTCATGGACATGCCTATAAATATCTGTAAACAGCTTCTGGTAGCGGAGGCGAATATCATTATAAAAAGGGCACTCAAACATATGCATTTCATCCTCAGGTTTTTGGAACCCACACATTTGACAGTGTCTCATTGAGCGAGGGATGTGTGCTCTATCCACCACCCTCATTCTTTCTGTGTTCAGCCAATGGGAACCCATTCTAAACTGTGCTATAGAACGAATCTGATCCTGCTTATGTAAGGCGGATGTAAAGGGAATCAAGCCATTCTCATCATTGCTGTTGGCTGCGAACCATTTTTGGTATCGGAGGCGTTTAAAGCCAACCCTTCTCTCATCAGGGATGTCTCTAACTGCATTGGTGTCACTTGGGTACTTAAACCTCCATGACTCAAAAACTTCAGACATAATACCTTCGACATCGACAGCCTCCAAAATGTTGATGTTTTTACTGGATCCTAGCTTGTGGAGAGCACAACGCAAGTCATGAACCCAGCCAGTGTTGGAGTCAAAAGATTCCTCAAGAGCCATTCTAATGAGATCCTCAGGTTCTTTATGTATGGTCTTGTTCCAGAAGCGCAAAGCTTGTTTAAGCCAAGCAAAACACAACGGGGTTCTACCCAGCTCTTCCATGATAATATTAGATGTAGTAGATTGGCAAACACCCAACATTTGTTTAAGTATACCTCTATGCCATTTCTCACAAGCATGGTCATTTGAGATAAGTGTGTTGTTCAGAATAGAAGGAGCCCACACCTCACAGCCAAAATTCAGGATAGGTTGTACAAGAGAATCAAACAGGTGGGTGAGAATATCAATATTGTATATCTCCATAGTATGGCATCGCCTACGGAGCATGTGGTGTGCCTTTTGGGCCTTAGTGAGCATCCTAGAAAAAGCAGCTTTTGCACGATTGCTTGAGTCACCATCCACAAAGAGGGATCCCAAGTAGATAAAAGATAACTTTGTAGAAAGTTGTGCTCCATCATAGACAAATTTGTAATCAGGATCCATGCGGGCCTCATCACAGAATTGCTTGTTGAAAACGACAATCTCAGTTTTCTTTATATTCACAGCCATCTTAGTAGCCTCACAGAAATCTCTCAGACAGTCAAGCATCGCTTGCATATCTGCCGGGGATTCTGCCATTATAGCTAGGTCATCAGCATAAAGTAACAGTTGCAGAATCTTTCCCCTAAGCTCAGCCCCTACATTTGGGAGCTTGGATTGGAGGAACGATTCAATTCTATCAATGAACAGACCGAATAGGAGTGGGGATAGGGGGTCTCCTTGTTTAACTCCTACAAGGGATGGAAAGGAGGATCCAATGTCCCCATGTAGGCGAACTTGGAAAACAACATGAATATACATGGACTTCAGAATACTGAGATAGGGGTCCTTGACTCCTAGCCTTGCTAAGCAATCCCATAGCAAGTCTCTGTTGACCCAATCATAAGCCTTCTTGAAATCAACAAAAGCCACAAAGAGTGGTTTTTTCTTTTCTCTATATTTATCTACAATATGGTTAAGAATGAATGATGCATCTGCAGTACCCCTACCACGTCTAAATCCATATTGGCCAGCATACTATCCAGGGTAGTGGATTTCACCCGAAAATGGAATTTGACTAAAACCGGCCAGTAGTACCTGAAGTCAATATTATTATGGTATATCATTGTTTTTGAAAAAAGTTCATTCGGCACCTAGAATGGGGTCGGGCAGTCAAATTGGGCCCTTAGACGGGAATTTGAGGGTTACCCAGATTTATACTTAATTGTGTATATCCCATGTGAAGAAGGATACATCCCCTTGGATATGGTTTCAGGTTGGGCCCTTTTACAAGTAATTTAATGTCATGTTGCATGGCCATCCTTTTGTAAGCTGAGCCTTCTCTCCCCATGCCCCAAATAGAATGTAAACAGGCTATTGACATTGCACACACGCCACTAGACTACAACTTGAAAATATAAAAGTGAACGGACCAAGTTGCAAGCTTTGTTTGGGTAGCCACATGGCATGCTTTGGGCATGCAGGGAGTACACATACATTTTAGGTAGAGCTGCCAGGTGGTTATCATGGGCCACACATGCTAGTATGTGCCAAGTTACCCTAGCTAAGCAGCCCTATTTGGGCATGCAGGGAGTACACATACATTTTAGGTAGAGCTGCCAGGTGTTTATCATGGGCCACACATGCTAGTATGTGCCAAGTTACCCTAGCTAAGCAGCCCTATTTGGGCATGCCAAGATAAGAAACACGCATGGTGCTCATGAAGCATATCCAGCCCTCCCCGCCCAGATACGTGTGCACTCCACGCACCCCCCAAGCATGCCATGTGGCTACCCTGACCAACCTTTCAACTTGGGCCGATGACTTCATCATTTGAATGTTGCAGCCCGTTTAAGATCACGAGGCGGGGTCTGACCGAGTGCCAATCTCGCGCAACCACCGAGCCTGGCCTTAGGCATGAAGAAAACTGAGAGGGCACACGTCAAGCTCAGCCTAAGCAGTACAGACATGGTGCTGTATGGAAAATGAAATTCACCAGAAACGTCGATAGGTATGGTTACATGCGGAACCATACGGGTAATCCTGGTACCCCCTCAAGCTATGGCAGTCAGTCCGCAGGCTAACCAAAAGACACTCCAACAACTCCCCTTACACATTTCCCACCATGTCGTGGGTATTGAATCTCTCTCTCTCTCTTTCTTCCCTTTCTCTCTATTTTTCTTTGTATCTTTCTCTGTCTCTCTCTCAGATGAACCGACGCTTCTTGCTAAGGGGTGCATTTCTATCTTGCTTTGGTGGGCAGATGGACCACTTCTCTTGCTCAAGGTCAACGCGCTCCTCTTCGCCATCATCATACTTCACCGTGTAAGCTTTTTTCTGCACACATGAAAGCATTGGTATTTGAATCATCGGAAGAAGTATGCGTGTTGTACACTGTTCTTGTCAGGGTTTTGTGTATGTTGCAGTCCAGGGGTAGGCTAGAGGGACTTCCCAACCGTGACAGGAAGGGCTGAAAAGAAAAAGCATTGATCATCTGAACCCCAAACAATCGTTTTACCGACGGGGGCCCTGAGTTTGTGCTACAGTGATAAGGGTTATCATCATCATCATTGGCAAAGGCTCGTTTCTGGTTTTGTTTTTTGTTTGGCAGCTTGTAACTGTTGTCATTCCATTACCTCAAAAACATGGTTTAGTACTACAGATTCCTCAATACTACCACTGTAATTGGTTTAATGTGTCATTATATTATCCGTTGATGAATTTATTACCGGTTCACAATTTATTGAAGTTTTTGTCACGGTATCAAATGCGCATCCTGTGCTGTTTTGTCCCTTTAGCCTATTTGACCTACCCCTGGACTGGAACATACATAAATATGTTATGCACATATTGTCTGTAATATTTGGTTGCCTGGCATCTCGACTGCGACAACAATCTTCTCTTTCCAGGTATAATCTCCTCTACCCCGTGTTTTGATGTGAAGTCCTAGGTACTCAATGCATCCCAACAGTGAGAGACGATAGTACATAACAAACAAGTCAAAGGCGCGTTGCCAGCGACGCATAAATTGGCGCTGTGGAACGGGTGAGTGGCCCCAGAATCGGGTGCAGCGGACCGAAGGCAGGATTTACGACATAGTTAGAGCCAGGGTTACGTGCCAACAATCAATCGGACAAAGGGGTAACCCCGGGGGATCCCGCCCCCCTGAGGGGAGGGCTCTGCCAAAACCATTTCAGAACATAGGAGGTGTGAAAGTCCTTGCACATCTAAAAACAAAACTGGGGTGAAAGTCCTTTAACATTAAAAAAAAAAATAGGAACTCACCTTGGAAGGTTCATACTTCACCACCTTTCCTGGGTACGATTTATTGTCCTCGGGCCACCACACAGCTATCGCTTGCCCCACTTGAACAAGCTGCTTGGAAGCGCTGCCCTTAGCGCCTTCATCCCCCTTCCGTGCTCCGTCCCTGATCCTAGAGGAGTCCGCCTTTGCTGATTGCGTCTGGCTTTGGGGTTGAGACGTTTCTGCAGGAGTTATGACTTGGCGTTTTGGTGCTTGGACGGCTGAATCAACATCCTCCTGCTCCTCCTGCCCCTTCTGGCTTTTTGGTGCTTGGACGGCTGCATCAGCATCCTTCTGCTTTTCCTGCCCCTTGTGGCGTTTTTGTGCTTGGACGGCTGCATGAGCACCCTCCTGCTTTTCTTGCCTCTTGTGGGAGATGGACCACCTCTCTTGTTCAAGGTCAATGCGCTCCTCTTCCCCATCACCATACTTCACTGTATAGGCTTTTTTCTGCACATAGGAAAAATTGCTGAGTTGAATCCGTTATATTTGCCTGTGTATATCACGGAGTAATCTTTTACAATATTACGGAATTGTGAGTTTTTCTTGTTCTTCTCATCTCTTTACAACTCCAACTAATAGGTCCTCAAGCCGTTATCTTTGCCTGTGTATATCATTGCAAGAAGCATGCGTGCGGTATGCAGTTCTTGTCAGGAGTTGTGTGTATGATTACAGTCCAGCCGGTCAAGATATGTAGCCAAGTAGGCTAAATAGACTTGCGCAACCTTAATATTGAGAAGGGCTTTATACAAAACAGGCACTCGAGAACTAAACCCCAACAAACTGTAAATAACAGGGGCCCGGAGCTCATGCTATGCAGATGCACTTATTGTCAGGGGTTATCACCATCCGAGCCCCCACAGTTTATGATTCGTTGGGGTCCAGTTCACTAGTGCTTGTTTTTCAAACTGCCTTTCCTGTTTTGAAGGTTAGGCAAGTCCCTTTAGCCTATTTGGCCAACCCTGGGCTGTAATATACCTACATACAGGGGTTTATCACCATCATCCTCGGCAAGGCTCATTCATGGATTCGCTTCGTGCTTGATAATTTGTGACTTTTGTCAGCCCATTACCTCAACACAATGAAATATTTCATATTTGCCTCGATTCCTACCACTTAAAATGGTCATCTTGATCATCCTTAGTCTTTTCATCACACACATGAATGAAGTGTTTCTGTTTTTGTCGCAGTTTCAAATGCACATCCTCTTTTTATCTGACAAACATGTTGGTTGTATTATTTGGTTGCCTGGCATCTCGACTACGACATTTATATTTAATATTCTCTGCCCAGGTGCTCCTCTTCCCCGTGTTTTGATGTGAAGGCCGAGGTACACAAATAGGGACCGGCATATCATATGATGTTGACCAAAGGCAAATATGATATCATACAAACTGCATCATATGATATTTGATATAAATGGCAACTTTAGCCTAGTCGAACTGCCGGGATCAAATGATATTATATAATGACATAACATCATAGAGCCGTCATACACAATACATCCAAACGGTGAGAGACAAGAGAAAATAAACTAGTTAAGAACAAAGGGATACAAATAAATCAACAGTCAGCCTTATTATTACAAGGCGTGAGGTTGAGGGGGCCAGCACGTTTGCTTAAACTAGGGCCAACCAACATGATAGACGATATACAATTACATAAAACATTTCAGAACTAAGGGACTCACCTTTAAAGGTTCACACTTCACTACCTTTCCTGGGTACGATGTCTTGTCCATGGGCCACCACACAGTTATCTCTTGCCCCACTTGAACAAGCTGCTTGGCGGCGCTGCCCTTAGTGCCTTCATCCACCTTCCGTGCTCCATCCCTGCTCCTAGAGGAGTCCGCCTTCGCTGATTGCGTCTGGCTTTGGGGTTGAGACATTTCTGCAGGGGTTCCGACTTGGTATTTTGGTGCTTGGACGGCTGAATCAGCATCCTTCTGCTTTTCCTGCCCCTTGTAGCCTTTTGGTGCTTGGACAGCATCAACCTTCTCCTGACTCTTGTTGCGTTTTGGTGCTTGGACGGCTGCATCAACATCCTCCTGCTCCTCCTGCCTTTTGTTGCTTTTTGGTGCTTGTCCGGCTGCATTAACCTTCTCCTGACTCTTGTTGCGTTTTGGTGCTTGGACGGCTGCATCAACATCCTCCTGCTCCTCCTGCCTCTTGTGGCTTATTGGTGCTTGGACGGCTGCATCAGCATCCTTCTGCTTTTCCAGCCTCTTGTGGGACGCTCCTGACTGAGGGAGCCACCCCCCCAGTGACCTCAATGAACTGGTGATGCGGCCTAAAACACTCACAGGCTTGTGCGGCTCATCTGGGCCAACATCTTTATTCACACCCTCAGCAGGCACTTTGACAGTATGAGGCACAGGGTTATGCTCTTTCACTGGGGCTAAAGCATGCGTGGCCCCACCATCTTTGGTAGGATGTGAACTGACGTTGGTTTGGACAGAGTCTGCTTGTGGGTGTGTTGAGCTTTGTGTGATGGCTGTGGGAGCTGAAGTAGTTACAGTCTTGGCGTTGAAGGCATGCGCAGAAGCCCCATCATAAATATAGAATGCAGGTCTCTTGTTGCTACCACTTCCCGTGTCGACCTTTGCCTGACCCCCAAGAAGTGTCTTATACTGCTGGCGGGCCTTATCCTGGTCTGTGGAGTTCTTCAAACTATTGGCAGGACCTGCAGTCGATGCTGCAGATCTTTGCTGGGTGGTTGGGACATCCTCAACTGCCCCCACAGACCCATGCTGGATGGTTGGGACATCCTCAACTGCCCCAACAGATCCATGCTTGGTGGTTGGAACATCCTCAACTGCCCCAACAGGATCATGCTTGGTGGTTGGAACATCCTCAACTGCCCCAACAGATCCATGCTTAGTGGTTGGGACATCCTCAACTGCCCCAACAGACCCATGCTGGGTGGTTGGGACATCCTCAGCTGCCCCAACAGATCCAAGCTGGGCGGTTGGAACATCCTCAACTGCCCCAACAGATCCAAGCTGGGCGGTTGGGACATCCTCAACTGCCCCAACAGATCCAAGCTGGGCGGTTGGGACATCCTCAACTGCCCCAACAGATCCAAGCTGGGCGGTTGGGACATCCTCAACTGCCCCAACAGATCCATGCTGTGTGGTTGGGACATCCTCAACAGCCCCACTCTCGTGTGTGCGGTGGGATATGTCCTTGGCCTCATCGCTGCCTGTTCCTGCATCTTGTGAACTCATTGTATTGGGCTTGGAAACTGATTTTGATACAGTGTCCTCAGTGTCCCGGGTCTCAACAACCTCAAGTAGCGTATCTTGAAGAATGGGAGCTTCCAAATGTGGGACGGATGCCTGCTTCTGTTTCCGTGTAGTGCGGGTATCCTTCTTCGTGCCTTGAGCATGGGATGTGGCAGCCAATGGGATATGATCAAGCTCCTCAGGCTGGGCCACACCATGTGCAGCTCCACTCTCCCGTGTGCGATGTGATAAGTCCCTGGCAATATCGCTGCCTGCTCCTGTATCTTGTGACTTCCTTGTGCGATGTGAAACGTCCCTTGCAGTGCCGCGGCCTGCTCCTGCACCTTGTGATCTCCTTGTTTGATGTGAAACGTCCCTGGTATTATCATTGCCTGCTCCTGCATCTTGTGAACTCCTTGTTCGATGTGATTCGTCCCTGGCATTACCGCGCCCTGCTCCCTTATCTTTTGAGTTCCTTGTGCGATGTGAAACATCCCTGGCATTATCGCTGTCTGCTCCTGCATCTTTTGAATTCCTAGTGCGATGTGGTAAGTCCCCGTCATTATCGCGGCCTGCTCCTGCACCTTGTGATCTCCTTGTTTGATGTGAAACGTCCCTGGCTTTACCGCGGCCTGCTCCCTTATCTTTTAAATTCCCAGTGCGATGTGAAACGTCCCTGGCATTGTCGCTGCCTGCTCCTGCATCTTTTGAGTTCCCTGTGAGATGTGACAAGTCCCTGGCAATATCGCTGCCTGCCCCTGCATCCTGTGAACTCCTTGTGTGGTGTGAAACGTCCCTTGCATTATTGCTGCCTGCTCCTGCATCCTGTGAACTCCTTGTGCGGTTTGATAAGCCCCTGGCATTATCGCTGCCTGCTCCCGCATCTTGTGGACTCCTTGTGCTGGGCTTGGAAACTGATTTTGATCCAGTCTCTTTAGGATCTGGACCATCGGCAGAATTTGTGTCATTAACAGAATCTGGGTCATTGACGGAATCTGAACCTCCCCCTTGGTTGCCCTCCATATCTGTCAAGCAGATATCCTTGTGGTGAAGAGGGAGATCATAATGATGCGCCTGCAGGTAGTTGTCCTCAGGCTCTGCTATGGAGGCAGCTGCAATGTGCTCCACATGAGTAGCAGGAGCCAGACCTCTTGGATCACCAAAAGTGACGGCCGGCATGTGGGCTTGAGGCTCAACAAACGGTGCCCCTGTAGCAAGATAAGCCGAAGGGACTGCCAAGCTGTGTGGTTGGGATTGCAACTCATGGGCAGCTTGCGGAGGATCACTGCTCATCGCATCACCTGCAGCTGGTTGCACTACAGCTTCCCCACCGGTAAGGACAAGTGGAACTGCCACATCAGCTGTTACCCCATGGACAGTAAACCAAGAGCAATCACCTGATGTGGTCATGTTCAACTGAGTCCTCATCTCATCACCTGCACCTGGTTGCACTACAGCTTCTCCATCGGCAAGGACAAGCGGAACTGCCACATCAGCTGTTACCCCACAGACAGCAAACCAAGAGCAATCAGCTGATGTAGTCATGTTCACCTGAGTCTGTCTAGCCTCGCCACAGCTGTCAATCCTGGGAGCCAAATTTTTGTGACCCTTGGAGACACACAACGAGCTTCCTTTACCCGTAACATGCTGCCCACGTATCTGAAGTCCAGTGTCGCAGTCTGTGAGTGTGGGTTTCAGGATTTCATTCCTTGGAGACAGAAGTTTAGATGATCTTCCTTCGTCCTTATCAACAGTGAAAGATGGTTTCTCACCAACAGAAGCATGTTTGCCTTTCAAGGCTCCACCGTTCATCCTTTCCTTCTTCTGCGGAATCTCCTTTGGAATTGAAGCTTGCATTGGAGCTGGACCTGAAAGTGGAAGAGTAGCTGGATCTGCAGCCGGAAGTGTTGCTGGAGTTGGCTGTGCCAATAGAGCTGCACATGCATCTGGAATTGGAGTTGGTGCTGGGGATGGAGCTGGCAGTAGAGCTGGACCTGTAACTAGATTTGGAAGCGTAGCTGGAGCTGGCTGTGGTTTTGGAGCTCGTGATGGAGCTGGAGGAGCTGGTAGGAGAGCTGGCTGTGAAGCTGGATCTGGAAGCTGGGCCGAGCCTTGGGAAGATTGGGACTGGATTGCATTGATAGTCCGCAGGCCTCTGCCAAAAACTTTCCCTTCATCCTCATCTCTGATAGTGATGGCTTTGCTTACTTCATTTATGAGCATTGCACAGGCGTCAGCCCCCAGGACACGGTTGTATGGGATACAGTTGTTCTCTGGTAGATCGCTCAGTGATCCACCTTGACCCTGCCCTTCATGGGAGAGATCCACTCCTGGGCAGTCCTTGACCTGGCCTGGGGGGTGGCTAGCTTTGTACTGCTTTGCATCACTTGCTTCCAGTATGTCAAGCTCTGTTGGGCTGCGAGCCAGGAGCTGGTTGAGGTCCTTGTTGCTGAAAGTGCAGTCACCGTTCTCACTGTTGCTGGCACTGGGAAGGACAGGCTGGGTAAGGATGGATAGAAGATACTCTTTCCGCTCTTCTGCAGAGGTTTCATTGTCAAAAAAGCCACCTGCAAAAAGGGTATGAGGAATGATGTGGTACAGAAGCGGATTCCAAAGGGTGTTGAATGATGTGGTACAGAAGCAGATTCCAAATGTTGTATATTGAATACACCATGGCAGTGCGTATTGCTTTAGTAGTACACTCTGAAATGTGTGCCTTGATGTTTACTGTATAAATGCATAAAAAGTCCACCTTAATACCAGGCGTGAGGTTAAGGGGGTCAGCCCGTTTGCTTGCACTGGGGCCAGGTTTGGCTGTCAAAAATCCACCTGCAAAAAGGGTGGAAGGAATGATGTGGTACAGAAGCGGATCCCAAAGGGTATGGAATGATGTGGTATAGAAGCGGATCCCAAAGGGTATGGAATGATGTGGTATAGAAGCGGATCCCAAAGGGTATGGAATGATCTGGTATAGAAGCGGATCCCAAAGGGTATGGAATGATGTGGTATAGAAGCGGATCCCAAAGGGTATGGAATGATGTGGTATAGAAGCGGATCCCAAAGGGTATGGAATGATCTGGTATAGAAGCGGATCCCAAAGGGTATGGAATGATCTGGTATAGAAGCGGATCCCAAAGGGTATGGAATGATGTGGTACAGAAGCGGATCCCAAAGGGTATGGAATGATGTGGTATAGAAGCGGATCCCAAAGGGTATGGAATGATGTGGTATAGAAGCGGATCCCAAAGGGTGTGGAATGTAGTGGTATTGGAGCAGATTCCAAAGGGTATGGAATGATGTGGTACAGAAGCAGATTCCTAATGTTGTATATTGAATGTAACATGGCAGTGTGTATTTCTAGACTAGTACAATCTGAAATGTGTGCCTTGGTCTTTACTGTATAAATAAATAAATAGTTCGCCTTAATACGAGGCGTGAGGTTAAGGGGGCCGGTCCGTTTGCTTGCACTGGGCCAGGTTTGGCTGTCAAAAAAGCCACCTGCAAAAAGGGTATGAGAAATGATGTGGTACAGAAGCGGATTCCAAAGGGTGTCTATTGAATATACCATGACAGTGTGTGTTTTTCTAGACTAGTACACTCTGGAATGTGTGCCTTGGTCTGTACTTTTAAATGCATTGTGAAGATTATGAGTAGGTTTGTTTTCAAATCTGAAAGTGGTTTTTTTTTGCTTTATGGGTTTAAGCCTCCTCCAGGGACAGTGTCTTAAAGTTTTATAGCTTTTTATAGCTTTTTAGGGCCATTTAAGGCACACAAAAAACATGTTTACACTTGTTATAGCGATAATTTTGCTAAAACGGGGTACAAACTAACGATCGCTATATATAGCGGGAACAAAATCCTTAAAGATTATGCAAGATTGGATGCCATGGGAGGAAGGTATGGTCCAACCATTCAGTCTGAATTTGGCTGATCTTTGACAGAAAATCATGTTGCAATGCACAGCTAACTGAAGCATCACGCTTCTGCGCATCCGATGTCAGACAGTCAGATATATATGGCAGTTAGTTAGTGCAGTTAATAGGAAATATGCTTATATGATCTAATTAGGTGATTGGTCTCCAAACCGAAGATGAAACAGTATAGTGCCGGTGGTGCAGGTGTGATTGATCATGGGTCGGTATCCTCCGCCGACCTACGGGTTCCTACTCCCACCTTACGTAGGAGTGACTCTGCCGATCACATCGGCAAAATCCTTGAGTCTAGGGCTAGCACACGGAGACCCACCCTTTAAGGCAAAAATCATTTCTGTACAAATTCAATACTAATATACTGCCTAGTACCTGTGTGTATATTACAGTCCAAGGGTAGGCCTAATCGGCTAAAGGGACTCGCCCAACCGTGACAGAAAGGGCTAAAAATAAAAAGCATTGACAAACTGAACCCCAAAGAATCGTTTTACCGACGGGGGCCCTGAGTTCGTGTTGCAGTGATAATTCAATTCAACAATATGATTAAATCATCGCCTCATACCTGTGATAGAGCTGTCCGCAAACTTCCTCTTCTCGGCTGCAACCTTGATAATATGCTCTTCAACGGAGCCCTTGGTCACAAGTCTCAGCACAGTCACCTACAGACAGATGGTAGAATGAGAAGGGCATAGAGGGGGGTGGGGTCGCTGGTCGCTGGAGTGAGCAATGGAGGTTAGTGTTGGCTTAGAATCTGAGTGATCATCCACATTCATCAAAGAGTGTTGCGATTACCGGGACTACCGTAATAGTCATCAAATTTGCTAGTGTATGGAGAGGGGAGGGTGGGGTGGGGTGGGGGGCAGGAGTACGCAACTGCAACCTCACTAATATGCTCTTCAACGAAGCCCTTGGTCACAAGTCTCATCACAGTCACCTACGGACAGATAGTAGAATGATATGGGCAGAAACCACGCAAGGCAAAGTTGCCCTGAAAGTGGCTACTCATGGACAGGTAGACTTGCAATCCAGGGAAGGGTGCAGATTTTGGAGCTGACTGTGAAGGTGAACAACAACCATCATTATAATTATAAAGGCGAACAATAACAATCATACAAAGGCGAACAACATGCTATGAAGGCAAGCAACATAATATATCGGTGAACAACCATCGTATACAGGCAAACAGCCTACTATGAATTCAAGCAACATACTATGGATGAAAACAGCACAATACAAAGGCGAACAACAAACTATGAAGTCAAGCAACATACTATGGATGAAAACAGCACAATACAAAGGCAAACAACAAACTATGAAGTCAAGCAACATACTATGGATGAAAACAGCACAATACAAAGGCGAACAACAAACTATGAAGTCAAGCAACATACTATGAAGGCAAGCAACATAATATGAAGGCGAACAACATATTAAAAAGGCGAATAGTCAGCGTATAAAGGCAAAACACATTTTATAACGGCAAACAACCATCGTACACAGGCAAACAGCCTACTATGAAGGCAAGCAACATAGTATGAAGGAAAACAACACAATACAAAGGCGAACAATAAACTATTAAGGCAAACAACATACTAAGAAGGCAAACAACTTAGTATAAAGGCGAACAGCCATCGTATAAATGCAAGCAACATACTGTGAAGTGAAACAACATAATACAAAGGCGAACAACATACTATGAAGGCAAACAACATAATGCAAAGGCGAACAACATACTATGAAGGCAAACAACAACCTTTATATACATATAATGATATCATGGTATGGTCTAGTGTGGACAAACATTCCTGCGGAGCTAGTTGCCAGCCTCTACGACGATTGGCTCAATGGTAGAGCTCGTTGAATTTAGAAGGTGCGGGGTTCGAATCTCTACCAGTGTGCTTTAGTGTTCGCGGTCGCTGCCAACTGCCATGGTAGCTTTGTCCAGGTAAAGTAGAAGCCCATTATCAACCGACGTGGGACGGGGCTCCCTTAATACCACGCCCCACCAGGCGTTATCATTACTGCCAGCCTCTATTAGGAGATCAAATGATTAAATGAATGTAGCATATTTGGTAAGATGTGGCCCGCACCTGCTTTGTCTGGCCCAGGCGGTGGGCTCTGGCTTGGGCCTGGAGATCGAGAGCTGGGTTCCAGTCTGTGTCGTACATGATCACCTGTTTAAAGAAGTACAAGATCAAGATTTAGGAGTGGGCAGTCATTTATTAAATAGTTGTTACAGTCCAGGGGGGTACAGACCAAATAGGCTAAAGGGACTTGCCCAACCATGACAGGAGGGGCTATAACGAAAAAACACTGATGCACTGAGCCCCAACCAATTATTTTAATGTCGGTGGCCCTGATTTTGTGCTGCAGTGAAAAATAATTCAATGAGTAATCCAAATAAACGCTTTGAAATGGAGTAGGCCCGAGTGAAAGCAAACGAGCTGCCCCCCTCAGCCTCAAGCCTCGTAAAAAGGCGCACTTTTGATTAAATTTATGTGCGTTGAAATGGTGTGAGCCCAAACCCTAAAACCTTAACCCTATATTTTAACTGTTCCTTAACATCATTAACAACTCTTCAAGACCCTTAGAACCTTAATCCCCTATTCCAACAATTCCTTAGCATCATGATTCACGAACAACTCTTCCAGACCCTAAACCGCCTATTCGACAGGACTTTAGCATCATTAACAACTCTTCCAGACCCTAAACCCTAAAACCTATAATCCAACAGTTCCTTAGCATCATTAACAACACTTCCAGATCCTACACCCTAATCCCTCTACTTCAACAGTTCCTTAGCATCGTTAACAACTCTTCCAGAGTAAATGACATCAAGTTCCTTCTCCCAATAGTGGTGCAAACAGCGAATTCAGTTCTTTTTTGTTATCCAAGTTCTCTTTCTGAGAAGTTTAGGCCGACGTGCAAGGAGATCAGTGTGATGATAATGATGATGATGATGATGATGATGATGATGATGACGACATTTTGCATGGTGCCCTACTGGCCTCCAAATGTGCCCGTGGCTTGACGAAGTCAAGTGGGTCTTATGAATATCATGCCCATAAAAGAAAGAAAATAAAACATGTCTTATCTTTGCCAATCTGTACGGTGAATAAATCCGCACATGAGAGCATATCAGTTATATATGCATGTATTTTACAATCCAGGGGTAGCCAAATAGGGACAAAGGAACAAGATAAGTTATGATCAAACTGACCGTGTCTGCTGCCTGTAGGTTGAGGCCGACGCCGCCAGCTTTCAGGCTCAAAAGGAAGACAAAGCAGTCAGGATCTGAAGTTGCAAAAAGCGTATGAGATGTCTCCTTAAAATGGCATATGGAAAATGTGGACAATGTTCACAATTGTTTTTCTCAAAAATCTGTTTCCGTACCAGCTCACCCTCCTTGCCCGATTCCTCTGGTGAGGAAAGTATTCATACGATTGAGAAGATTTGGCTATTATTTGATTGAAGAGATTTTGAGCACCTACATACATCTATCCAAAAGTGGGTTGGTGGGTGGGTGGCCCTGCCAGTAATACAGCTTCCAAACTTAAAACGCAGCGCAGCAAACGCCCCTTTGCAAATTCAAATCTTTAGCATATTTAAGTGCTCTCTCAAAAATATCGCATTAAAAATATTAGTTTTTTGGAGGCCATATTTAGAGAGAGGCGCTTACCCACTTGTAAGTGCAGCTAGCTGCGCTTTCAATCAACTGACTACCAAGCTTTGCTTAACTAAGTGAGTAAACTTTTGGTGTGAAAAGGTCCTAATTGGTTTGTAGTAGCTTCTTCTTAACAGAGGGAGGCATAGTAGGGAAATAAATACATTGGCATGGTACTGGAATGATTTTCACTTTGCAGATGAATAAATAACCCCACGCCACGTGATAGTTTAAGACAGCTTCAGGCACTCAGCCTACGGACATTGCATGCAGTCTACATGGATTGACCTGGGGAAGTAGCTACAGGCATGATTAGATATCGTGCCAGTGTATAATAAAACCAAAAGGTGTACGTGCAAACAGCTTCATACATAAACAAACAATCCTTCAACAAAGTACCTTCGTTGAACTCCTGTATGATTGCTCCACGTTCGGAACTTGGCGTGCTACCATCAAGCCTGCACACAATTAAGCATAGTAATCAAACGAGTTCATTGATGCAAGCTAGGCGATGTTTAATGCACTGCAGTCCCACACAGCCTGGGTAAAAAAGACTCACAGCCTGAGTAATAAGGGCTCACGCAGCCTGGGACAGTCCCACACAGCCTGGGTTAAAAGGAACCACAACCTGGGACAGTCCCACACAGCCTGGGTAGAAAAGACTCACAGCCTGGGTCAGTCCCACACAGCCTGGGTAAAAAGGACTCACAGCCTGGGACAGTACCACACAGCCTGGGTAGAAAGGACTCACAGCCTGGGTCAGTCCCACACAGCCTGGGTAAAAAGGACTCACAGCCTGGGACAGTACCACACAGCCTGGGTAAAAATAACTCAGACACAGATACAGACACAGACAAACACTTATGAGTTCCTGGAGCAAGTAAAGAGTATAACCAACAAGCAGATAAAGTATATCAAAGCTTACTAGTACCCACCTCTGGAATCCGAATCCTCGCCAATCTAGGAGCTCTTCAATGATGTCCAGGATTCGAGTCATTGTGCAAAACAGGAGGACCTGATAGTAAACCGTTTGAGGTTGCAGTCAGCTCTGGTCTGGTGTAGATTATGCTTGTTGTGTTGTGTGTTCGTCTTGTTGTGGTTTTGCCAGGGGGATAACTCGGTTGAATCTAGGCTGCCAGACTAGAAAAATGCAATCTGCAATCTGCAAGGTAACAAATATGAAATATCAGCCTTTCTGTCTGTCTGCCTGTCTGTCTGTCTGTCTGTCTGTCTGTAACAGTCAAGGGGTAGGCCAAATAGGCTAAAGGGACTTGCCCAACCGTCTTTCTACCTTGGAGACTTCCATAGACAGAATGTTCAATTATCCTCTTGCGTACATGTTGGGATGCAGCCTGGGACGTTGGAAAGCTCCAATTAGAAAGCAGACTCATGACACCAGTCGATAGAACTCACTCACAAACTCAGGGTCCCCGTCGGTAAAACGATTGTTTGGGGTTCAGTTCATCAACGATTTGTCTTTTTAGCTCTTCCTGTGACGGTTGGGCAAGTCCCTTAAGCCTAGTTGGCCTACCCCTGGACTGTAACATACATACATACATACATACATACATACATACATACATACATACATACATACATACATACATACATACATAAATAAATACATACATACATACATACATACAATAGACAAACATATGCCTATTCGAGTACTCACCTTGTGCCCCCCAGTACGGAGCTTGAGCAGGAGTCTGTCAAGTACATCCATCTTCCCTGATAGGGTTATAACATGGGGAAGGCCTTCGGGATGAGGCTCTAGCCAGGCCTCTCCATTCACTGAGTGCAGCCGACTACAAGGAATGGTGATCATAGGATTATTACAGGGGGAAGGCCTTTTGGATAATGCTCTAGGCAGAGCTCTCCATGCTCTGATTGCAACCGACCACACGGAATGGTGATCATAGGGTTATTACAGGGGGAAGAACTTTTGGATAATGCTCTAGGCACAGCTCTCCATGCTCTGAGTGCAGTCGACCACAAGGAATAGTGATCCTATGGTTATTTCAGTGAAAAGGCCTTCAGAATCAGGCTATAGGCAGAGCTCTCCATGCTCTGAGTGCAGCCAACTACAAGGAATAGTGATCATAGGATTATTGCAGGGGGAAGGCCTTCGGGATGAGGCTCTAGGCAGATATCTCCATGCCCTGAGAGCAGCCGACTACGAGAAATGGTGATCATAGGGTTCGTCGCTCCTATATCAGGATTTTGAAAGATGGTGTGAATGCCAAACTTACGGACACTCGCAAACAACCAGTTGGAGAAGTACCTGTTGACAATGCCTTTGATCACCATAGTAAGGTCATTTTAATTGTTCTCCTATCAATATCAAAATTTCCCTGAGGCTTATAAAAATCTGAATATAAATTTGCTGTCCAACCCTATACATTGCCATATTTTAAGCCTAACTTTGGTGATGAAGCTTGACCATACCTTGACCCGCACAGGTTTACGTGTCCTAGTCAACAGCACTTCATATAATCAAACCAGGATTCAATGCTAGGACCCGGTGTGCTAGAAGAATTAGGAGCTAGAAGGCCTAGGAGCGCTCAAAGAGTAGCGCTAGAAGAGTAGAAGAAGCGTTAACAATATCACTGCCTCATACCTGGCAAACGGGTGATTGCAGATGTTGCGCATCTCCATGCAGATATTGTTCACTAAGCGAAGGGACGGGCCACTGAGCTTTTCAGTCTTGAGCAAAGGATCAAGCCCACCGGAGATGTCGCTAGGGTCTGGCTGGGAAATACGTTTTGCTTCATACGCGAGGTTCCTCTGCACCATGTGAACTAAGCTAGCCTGAAAGTAAAATGTGCACCATCAGTCAAATAGTCAAAAAGTCAAACAGTCAAACAGTCAAACAGTCAAACAGTGAGTGAGTGAGTGAGTGAGTGAGTGAGTGAGTGAGTGAGTGAGTGAGTGAGTGAGTGAGTGAGTGAGTGAGTGAGTGAGTGAGGCATGGTTGCAATTGCTGGGCTCGTTCACAGAAATCCTGAGGAGTACCATGGAAATCACAAATGAGTAGTAATTAGTGGTTTTAGCTTAGGTTTGGATGCTTTGTTCCATCCCCCAAAACTAGTTCATTGCAGTGCGCATTGCATGTCGATCTGAGGCAAGTCTGTCAAATCGCCACTTGCTTCGCTATAGAACAAGCAGCCTTAAGGGACGTCTGAGCTGAAGGAGGATATCTCTTGTGCTTCAGATCAAATTTTAATCCACCCATTGCTACTTTTTACTGTTAAGCTTGGATTTCAATCATTTGTGCCACAATAGATACTTCTCCAAGCATTTACCTGATAGGCAGACATGCCGCACTGCAGTAGATGTTCAATCTTTTCAGGGAGCTCCTTTGTCACAGTCTCCTTCAATCTCCTCAACATGAAGGGACGCAGAACCTGAACAGACAGATGGATGACAATCTTAGTACGCAAAGCTATACAATAAGTTGAAACCACAAGCTTTGTGCAATCATCTGAACTATCTAACGCTGCAAAGGAATGAATAACTTGGAACAGACAGGAGTTGAAGAGACGGCCTCAACAAACACTAGACTGAGAGGACAGATGATTTTTACGTGTCATTGTAAAGTCAAAGGGCATTGCAACAGCCGTAAGTACCATGTGAAGGCGATTGGTGACTAGCAGGTACTCCTCCTGGGACAAAGCTTTAGCAGTAGCTTCTCTGCACTCCTCCACGAGGCCCTCTTTACTTGAACTGCCAGCACTGGTGGATTTAAGGACCTCCAGGGGAGCAGAGAACCATTTTGCAAACTCGTCCCCGTCTGCAAAGAGAGCTGGCATCAGGAAATTCAGGAGAGACCAAAGCTCCTGAATGTGGTTCTGCAATGGAGTGCCTGCATTTCAGCAGAAATGTGCCCCATATGCGTATTAGTGACGACGATGATTGTGAGAATGCTAGTGAGCATGTATGTTGACAGCCTTTTCAGAATAATCACAAATAATTTCATCTCTGCTCCAAGGTTACCAAACACACATGTATCACAACATACCAGTGAGTAGAAGTCTGCTAGATGATTTGTATCCACGCATCTCTGTGCTCAGTTTGCAGTTGGAGTTTTTCAACCTGTGGCCCTCATCCACAACTATATGGTGCCAATGGATGTTGCTCAGCTTTTGGCGGTCTGTGGGCTTCATCAAGTACTCATACGTTGTCAGCAGGACATGGAACCGAGGGCTTGTTCCCCGCCTGAAAGTGATCTGCAGAACAGAAGTATGCACAAGCATGAGATCCGTGAGAGAAATTAGTTTAACATGACACTGATTCCGTGTACTTGTATTTGCGTTGTTGCAACGGTTGTTGTCCAATACATCACCAATATTCACGAGAGTTAAGGCAGATGATGTTCCAGTGCAGTGTGCAAATCCCACATCACAATTATTCAGCACCTGTCTGTAAGGCAAAACGCCCAACAATACAGGCAAAAGACTGCAAACACGGATTTAATGGCTTCTCATCATGTGCTGTGAGTTGTCATACTACTACCGTATGCTTTACACTACCTATCAATTGCCGAACATAATATTCTATGGACTCTAGTACCTCCACTTCCTAATACAAATCAAAAGTCTGATCACTCTCATCACCTTTTCGTAGTAGAGTGAGACGCGGGCATCAGGCGATCCACGGTAGACAATGACGTTGAGCTTGGGGGCCCATTTCTCGAATTCGGCACTCCATGATGAAATTACTGATGCTGGGGCCACCACCATGAATGGTGCCTTAGACGCCCTTGATTCCACGAAGAAGGATATCATGGAAATCACCTGTAGAACATTACTTGTATGATTTATTTGTCCTTTTGACGTTTGAGTGAACTATGCCTGTAGACTTCCAATCAAGGGCTATCTTTCTTTGCAGTCCAGATCTCACCTGTAAAGTCTTCCCCAATCCCATTTCATCTGCAAGTATGCCGTTGAGGCCATTGTCGTGGAGTGCCACAAGCCATCGCAGTCCCTGGAGGAGATAATTTGAATGCATGTCAGAGGCAAATTTTACATGACATGTCAGATTGGGAGTTTTAACTTCAGGTATGTCAGGACACAGCCTTTTAGGCTACTAGCACACGCTTCTAGGCAGCTCCCTGAGCTAGCCACTGGACTCAGCCTTTCAAATTTCAAATTTCAAATTTCAAATTTCAGCAGTGCTAGAAAGCTGATTACATCAGCTTCAAGGTGCTCTAGGTGGCATTAGGTATGGCTGATTAGCCAGCCAGGGGAGCTGCCTAGAAGCTGCTGTCTGTAGCCAAAAATTAAAACAGTAGAACACAGTTGTACGACACACACAAGTTGGCACCCTGCACCGAGCAACATCAAATCCTAATGCCATGGACAGCAGGGACATCTCTATACCTATATTGCATGCATGCAGACATGGCAGAGTGTTCAATCATCAAGATCTTACACATCGCCACCTGATAGTTTGGAGTTGTTTTTAGAAGATTTTTCAATATGACGAAGTCCCCCCTGTATTTGCCTACCTTAGAATCTGTGACTGACATACTGCCACTGGATACAGCCAAGCCAAACGGTATAATGTAACTGAGACATACAAAAACAAATCCTACCACCACAACACATGCAGACGAGCCCCCTTTGATGTTGACACACCTGCATCTGGTACTCCCTCAATTCCCCTTCCTCGATCAAGGAGGGTTGTGTTTCAATATCAGCCTGAAGCTTGCTGGCCAGCTGTGACCAGATATCACTGCTCTCAAGCAGGCCAGGAAGTTCCTGTGTGCCTGTAGGTACATTGTAAAAGAAAGATTCATAATTCAATCTGGAACTCCTAAGACTGTACGTTGACCACTGAAAACTCACACTGGTAGATTTCAAATAGGTGAACTATGGAGGCCAAATTTGGAAGTCTTGTCAAGCTGTCTCAAGAAACTCACCAGATGTATTGACTGCCGTTTTTTCGATGTCCAAAATCGTCTGCCCTAGGCCTAACTTTTTAGCCAGGGATCTGAGGCAAGCATCTGTTTGCTGCAGGACAGACTGCAGCTGGTCATTCTTTGTATTTTTAATCATCTCCAAGTAGCCCTGTTCAAAAAGAGTGGAACAGAATATTATTGTTTTCATATTATTGTTTATGTTTCTTTGTGCACAGCCAATCAAAACTTAGGACATCAAGAAACTGATATCTAATCAGTACATTTAGCTATGTATCCATGGGTGCAAGCATCATATTGTTCTTGATTTACTAGCCCATACCTGCATGTCACTAGATTTTAAGGCATTAATCCTCAATAGTGCAGCCTCTGATAGCTTCCTCAGTGCTTCGGCTGCTACCTCCTCGTGCCACAACAGGATGCCTTGATTGGTGGTCTTGATTGATGCTTGCCTTTTTTGCCTGCCAAGGTCCTTCGATTCATATGAAAGGTATGAAAATGAGAGGTAAGTAGGGAACGGCAATATGATATCATATGATACCATGGCATCATAAGGTATCATATGATGCCTGCAGTTTGAATAGGGTAAAGTTACCATTTATATACAATATCATATGATATCATAGTCGCCTTTGGTCAACATCATATGATATGCCGATCCCTAGAGGTAAGTGATCTACACTGTTGCAATTTGTGGCTCAATGGTCCTTTTAGATTGCAACACAATCAGCAGCTGTTGATGGAACCAAGGTGCTTGCTCTAGCTGCTGGCAGTAAGTTGCTGCTTTTGGTTGCCCCTTCAACTGACACAATGAATATTCTCACCATTGCGGAAGCTACAGAATGCACCTTTGGGAAATGCGGCTTGCTGCGTACGACTCTTTCCATCTCCATAAAGTGGGCTGATGGAATGAATTGGCCTCTGTAGTCAGCTCTACCTTCTTCGATGTCAAGAAGCCGTCTCCTGAAAGCTGGCAAACCTTGACAGCTCACTTTAACATGCTGAATAGCTGCCTTAGCCAGTAGCTCAGTCTTGGACGATATCACTTGAACAATGTCTGGGTTCAAGGTGTCCTGGAATATGGGTTAATAATAATTGGAGGTGTACATCCATTATTGATTGAATGAAAACTTGTAGCTTTCAGGTAGATAACTGCATCTGAAGAGGAATACCTGATGACTGACCTTGGACTGGCATTTCTTGGGCTGATTGGCACCTACAAGGTCATGGGTTGGAATATTCAAAAGCTCCAACCTAGATCATGCCTTTCACCTCTTCCGCGAAAGATTTAATTCCATCTAAAATCATTCCACTCTCACCTAGCTTTGGTGAGGCTGGATTACAGCGTTGACGAGTGAAAGACGATGTGACAGAAGCATGGGCGATCAATTGTCCCTTGTGACGTGCAGCAGCCAGAAGCTTGGTGCTGCAAATAGTAAGAGAGTGTATGATTACTAAGCTGAACACAGCATGGTGTATTTCAATACCCTCTCACCTCAAGACAAGCTTATCTGCCTCCAAATCACATTTCCCCAGTTGCAATTTTGGACAGGAATCATGCCCTTGTGCAGCATTGCTTGGCACAGAGTTGCCCTCATGCAGGCTGTCATTGGGGGCATTATTTTCTGAAGTCTGATGCGTCAAACAGCTTGAAGAGCTTTTGGTTGAGGGCTCACTAGAAGCTTCTGAGGTTTTGCTTTGGATGCTCCACACATCCAAGCACCTGGCATTAAAAAGGGGGTTGGTGATGTTTTTGGTCGGCCTGAAAAAGAAAGTGATTTTGTGTTGCAAAACTGCGGAAGACTGAACAGGGTAAAAATAGATTGTCAACCTGAAGGCAGGAGATGAGTATAGTATTGCCACAAGTATTTTGACTTTGGCTGTTGCAGGCACAATTTTGTTCATAAAAGGTTTTCGGTTTTCTTCTGTTGATGATGGGAGTTGTGGTGGTGGCTGTAGAGATGATTCACAAAGGGAGTTCATTGAATGGGAAGATATTGATATTTCTGGTAGATCCAGCCAACTCCAGACTTTCAGAACAGCACAGGCATCTCACAATTATGTCTAACTTTCTACCAGTGATTATCCTTTATCTACCTGGACACCAATTTGCTGGATGCATGCTGGTCCTCAGCAAGCAGTGACGACAGAGCAATTCGTAAGACCTGGCTTCCATGCTCTTTCCCATCAGTTCCCAGCAGTTTTCTAATTCGACCAACTAAAGCATTTTCTCTGCTAAGGCTTTCAGCCATGGTAGTTCAGCAGTTCAAATCATTTGCTAGCGCCAAGGCCGGATCTTGGGCACCGCGCGTATTTTCTTCGAGAGGATAGACAGACATCGCGATCGAGCTTCACCAGCTTAAAGGCAGCAGTTAAAAATGCGTAATGGGGCCTGCCACTGCTAAACAATGATTTTTGACCAGGTATCCAGCTAGATATTGGACCGTCTTGAGGAAGTTACTCATTTTCAAACGCAGCCTATTGGACCTCGTCCTCGTCCGACTTCGGACGGAAATCTAACCGGTTGAGCCATGCAGCAGCAGAGCCGGAGCAGAGCTCTTCAAAAGGAGTGACTCGTTCTCTTGTAGAGGTTGGAAAATTCTTCAGCGACAATTCGATCCATCAGCTGTTCTAAAAAGTGGAGCGTTCAATAACGTGGTGGGTAGCCTTGGATGCTCGGGGTACAATTTAAATTGGAAGGTGTGTCTTCCAATATACGCCATATAGTCCAGGGGTAGGCACTTTGGCTTAAGGGACTTGTTCAACCTCAAACAATCAAGGAAGAGCAAGCAAGTAAAGGACCTGGACCTCTAATCCGCTTGGTGTGCTCCCTGTCTTTCGTGGGTATCACACGGAACTATTTGGAATTGGAAGACGTTGAGTAGCCCGGAGTTGGCTGTAAAAGCATGCAACAATTTAAATTCAATCAAGGAAGGTATGCCTTGTTGCCCTTGGATAGTCCCTATTTCCCTACGGATCAAATTTCAGGCTTTGAGCCTCACTCATTCTAGCAGATAGATCAATAAGGGACTAACCGTGCTTAGTTAGGGGACGGCAATATGATATCATGTGATGCCGGCAGTCTGACCAGGATAAATATACCATTCATATACAATCTCATATTCATATCATGATGCAATTTGCATGATATATTGATATCATATGATATCATACTCGCCTTTGGTCAAAATCACATGATATGCCGGTCCCTAACTGAACTGCCCCGCTTACTGAAATACTGACTCTGTGTAGGGAAGAAGATGAGGTGTGTGTGGAAAATAAAGTGGTGCTTATCAGTTTATCTCCAATTTATCACCGGATCATCCACAAGGGTAGAGATGTCTAATTTCCAGCATATGTCAGTAATAGTGAAGTAATTTACACCAGGGGCCCGAACTTAGGGGGGACATGTCCAGAACCATATATGGAGATAACTTGTGGAGGAATGGTTACCACGTTTTCCTTCCGTTTAACTGCCGAAGACGGCGAGCAGCCAAATTGCTGGCTGAAGGTACGTACTGTAAAAAAGCTCAAGTTCAAGTTGCCACGTTTCTACGAAGAACATGGATGGTCAGCTGGTCACTGGATATTTTTTGCCAACCAATTATAGCTTCAACCCATAGATGAAATGTTTGTATATCGGTATGTATATACAGTTTACGAAGCACATTATGCAAAAAGGGGACTGTATAAGGTATGGGGGGATCTAAGGGGGGATTTAAACACAAATAAAAATGTTAATCTAGATTCTCTGTTGATCCTAACAAACAACGCTACTCATGTTGGCGCTAACATTGTCCTCCATCCTGGTTCCTCCCCTGTCTATCTTGTCTCCTCGCTTTCTCTACGGTAGGACTTAATTTCGAGAGTCAATTAAGAAAAGGCTCAGGGATAATTAAGACCTAATTAAGGTGCATTGCAGGGCCAATTGAAAGCCACTGAAGGTTTAATAACGCTTAACAGCTTCTAGACGGCCCCCTTTTCATTATCTGTCCTTGGTTAACTCATGATATTTAAACATCCGTCACTCAGATGGCGACAAAGGAGCCTGTCACTATTTAATTTCATTTCCTGTTCAAGTATGCCATCCAGTTGCAGCCCTTGCCAGGGCGGGCCTGAGGCCAAACTATCGGAACACCCTGAGCTTTTCTCCCCGCTTCGATTAGCGATCGCTACCTGGGACCCGGCTGTGGCAAAACCTTCCGCTACCCTGAGACTCCCCAACCCCCTCAGGCCGGCCCTTCGGGCCACCTACCCAAATCGCTACAAGGAGCCATATACAGACACCAAATCTCTGATTGCTACCAGAAGACCCCTCTCTGAAGTGGAAAAAAGCTCTGGCAACACCTGCACCTGGCTTGGGACCATCAACCGGCAACCGGCTTAGATCCCGAAGCTCAACATCCAAGGTCCTTCACACCTAGGGCTGTCAGGGTGCACTTAAAATACATTTCTAAGTAGCACCAGCCACAACTGGCTGAGAGGTTTGCATCACATCACACCTAAATTGCAAGATCCGAAGCTGTTTGGATCAAATAGCTTGTGCAGAACCAAAGCCTGTCCGGATCACAACATGTGAGCGGCATATAAAGTCAATACAACCAAATATTTTCTTGTCAGCTACGAGCGGCAGCTTCTAGACAGCTCCCCGGGCTCTCTCTTCATCCAAACCTTAAGCAACCTAGTGAACCTGGAAGCTGATATTGTCGGCTTTCAAATGCTCCAATAATCTTTGGATTTGGCCCAGTTGCAGTCTCAGGGAGCTGCCTAGAAGCTGATGCTAGTAGCCGAAAAGAAAGCAGTGAATACGAACACAATCCAGGTCCAGCACCGAAGCTGATTAGATCACAGCACATGTGGAGCACCAAAAGTTCTATCTGCGAATTGCATTGTACTCTTGCTTCTCTCAAGAATCTGATCCACATTCCTCACGATCCGGCCGACCACTGAGTCAAAGTCGATGATTCTGTTAATGTCAGAGGGAGATTGTTAGACAGTGTATCATTTGTAGAGCTCCCAATATCATTCTAGTTCCAAATCATCACACGATATATCCCACAGTATATTGATATATCGTACGGAATTGTATGATATATTATACAATATCGTACGACACATCATACAGTATAAACCTACGATAACGTACCTGACAACCTTAATCATTTATGTGCCTGGAAGTTGTTAGCATCACATTAAGACAGTACAGTATCTGTATCACTGATTCATCTACATTTATTAAATATTTGCTATGTGGATGGACACCAGTTCCAAAGAGCATTGAGTATGTGCATGAGGTTGTTAGGCCCTTCATCACAGGAGCGACAACACCTGTTCAATACAACATTGAACAAGATGGTTATTAGAGAAAAAATGATACAAGTTGCTGTTCAGGCATGAGGCAGCATGCAGGTAACCCCTCACTCCACTCCCCCCCCCCCCCCCCCCCTACAAACACACACAAATAAAGTGCCACAGTTTACCAAGTACAGCTGGATGAACAGGCAAGTACAGCAGGACGGGCATACAAGTACACCTCCTTCAACTTACCCAAAGGGTTCCTCAATTTGCATCCTGCAGAAAGAGCAAGGGGAGGGGCGTCATTGTATAAGGAGGAATAAGTAAAGGACCGGTAATGACCAAAGGTAAAAATGGTAACTTTAGCCTAGTCAGACTGCCGGCATCATATGATTTCATACTGCCATTCCCAAGGTATAAGTGGGTTATATCAAGGAAAACTCTTGGGACGATAATGGGAGAGATTGAAGTACCAAACATTAATTGGCCTCACATTCACACCCAGATCGCATTGAAGAATAAATAAATAAATAAATGGTATGCCTTATAACGAGGCGTGAGGTTGAGGGGGCCAGCCCGTGTACTTGCACTGGGGCAAACCACCAAATCGCATTGAAGACGAACTTACCCAATCTCATCGATACCCAAAAGAAGCAGAGCAATGACACCCGTCACAGGGATGGTTGCCCATTGAAAGGCACTGTACAGGCCGAGAGGTAGAGTTGTCAACCATATGAGCATGAAGCGGCACTGCGAAGTGAAGAAAGGCAACGGGTGAGGCACTGTTTTTCTTTTTGGCGAAGCCCTCCCTTCTGGGAGGCAGGAGCCGCCAGGGTTACCCATTTGTTCGTTTGTCCAACCAAAAAATTGAAGCCTGAGTCAGCCAACTGTCTCATAACTAACTGGCTTCAGTCAGCTCCATCGTTGCCATCTTCCGTTCCATTGCCAACACACTCCGCCAATTTTCCGCGTTGCTTGCGACGCTGCATAGGACTTGTTCTTTTCGGCTACGAGCAGCTTTTAGGCAGCTCCCCTGGCTGGCTTATCAGCCAAACCCAAAGCAACCTAGTGCATCTCAAAGCTGACGTAATCAGCTTTCTAGCGCTGCTGATCTTTTGAGGCTTAGCCCAGTGGCTGGCTCAGAGAGCTGCCTAGACGCTGCTGCTAGTAGCTGAAAATAAAAACAGTGGGGGGTGCAAGAACATGCTATATTGGATCAAGGACATACAAATATAAAAAGCAGGCATTCAGCAATGGCCTCCAAAAGGCCTTCCTCAAACTAACATGAGAGATTTTTACCCAGAGTCAAATATCGCTGCTCGCTGAAAACTCGAGGTCAACGTTCGTCGTACCTACATCATAATGGCTCACCCGAACTTTCCATCCAAATCGATTTATTTCCGGGGCCCTGGGACCCGTGGAGAGGCCCCCAAGCCCTACAAAACCCCTTACCCCCACCACCACCACCACCACACACACACAAACAAATGATTATTGTTCTTGGACATTAACGGTTCCCCACCTTCATAAACCTTTGCCCCTATCCCTTCACTTGGGGAACTGCCTGCCTAGTAATTAATTTCTGCCCAAAATCTCACAGCGGCCCTCCCAACAATAATTAGTGTAAAACGTGGCTCATACTAGCTTGAGGGAGGCCTATAGCAGATGCCCCTGATGAGAATTCTTCCGCAGCCAAAACAACATCAGACCCCATGTCTAAAATTCGTAAAGTTGGCTAAGCAGCCTTCCCCCCCCCCCCCCCCCCCCGGCTCCGGAACCCACTTGGAGGCCATTATCTCCTCCCACAATAATAATTAGGGTAATAATCAGTAGGGTGCATATTGTACAGCTTGAAAGGGCCTATCCATGGGTGCTGCCCCCATGACCAGGCACCATACGTGGAGCAAGCAAAAGCAAATCAGACAATACAATCAGCGTGTGTGGGCACACGGACAAAGAGACATCATCGCCATCAATGGAACATGAGAGCTAGGGCCTGGGGTGTAGGGCCCCCAGGCCCCTTATATTCCCTAGCCTATCAAAGTAACATGCTTAGCCTATCTCATGCTTAGCCTATCTCATGCTTAGCCTATCACATGCTTAGCCTATCTCATGCTTAGCCTATCACATTCTCAGCCAATATGAATCACATTCTCGGCCTATACCTATCACATTTTCAGTCTATTACAACCAATCACCTAGCCAACCAACCTTTTCATTTATCCCAGAGGTTCAGTGGGTCATGGGGTCATCCTCTTCCCTATTCTCTTCCTCACCATCCCCTCATCTACATCTCACTTCCTTGCGCCTTAATTTTTGCAGTTGCTTCTCAGCACGCCCTCTAGTTCTTGTGACTCGGGACGTTCACAGGGTGACTGCTAAACAATTCCCGTCCGCACTCGTCACATTCAATGCTAGAAGAGGGACCGAACAACAGGAAATGGTCCCAGGTAGAAAGAAGAGATGCGGGGAAAGAAGAGCTAGCCTTATTTTGTTCACTGCGGAATGTACTTCCTCGTTTTGTACTGCTAGTGTTGGGTTAAGTTGGGTTGGTGAGGAGGGGAAGGGGTTAGGGGCACCAATCATAATATAATAATAGCACCAGTGGACTGGTCTGTAGTAGAGGAACGCCCCAGATCAACTCTCATATAATTCTGATGGCTAGAAAAAAGGTACCTAGTTTTATTTAAAAGAAAGCCCCCCCCCCCCCTAATAAAAAAAAAACTTGGAAGGCCCATAACCTTTTTCCTACTGGGCAAAAAAAATCTTCTTCCTCTCAACAAGCTCTATATATTTGGGGCATGGGGTCATCCTTTATTTTTCTGCCCCCCGTACCCCCCCCCCCCCCCCCCCACCCCCCCCCCCCCCCCACACACACACCCTTGATCAGGCAAAAAATAGGAATACTTGTGCCAAGGAATGTATGCCTAAAAGAAGAAGAAGAAAGAAAAGAAAAAAAAGCGAGTACCACGCAATGAGCTTTGCATTCCTCACCGTGTGTCTTGTGTAGGATACTGGAATAGGAGTCTTGATTGTTGGGAGCAGTCAAAGAGATGGAAGCGAATGGCCAAGCAGTGGAGAGATAGAGGTTAGTGTTTGGATAACGCATGGAAGCTGAATGAGCAGTAATATGAGTAGGTTGTGAAGACTAAAAAAGAGCATTATCAATTCATCTGTCCACCACTTTTACACCAGATAAGATCACATCATGGATAGTACTACAGCGCAGTCCAACTACATCTGTCAACCACTTTTTCACCAGATAAGATCACATCATGGGTAGAAATGGATAGTACTACAGCGCAGTCCAACTACATCAGTCTGCTACTTTTACACCAGATAATATCACATCATGGGTAGTCATGGATAGTACTACAGCACAAAAACAACAAGGCATGCAAGAGTCACGAAAGCTAGGAGATATCAGTTTGTGGAACAGGCAATAATCAAGTGGGTCGCAGCACCATGTGCAACAAAATTTGCAGCACACTCTCCAACCATTTGCACCATTTACAACCAAATTTGCAGCACCCTTTGCAATCCTTTGCAGCACCATTTGAAACCATTTGCAGCACCCTTTGTCTATATTACAACTTAGTATCAGACTCACGAAGAAAATGCGCTCGCAGCTTCCAAGCACCTCATACAAGAAGGTTATGCTTCGTGTCATCAAGTCCACCTGATAAATATTCAGCTGCTCTCGCTTCAAAATCTCGGCCATCACGTGCAGCACTTGAAGGACCCTGCAGACGCGTGTTGGAAGACAAGAAAGAGAATTCAAGATCCAGCATGCCATGTTTTGTGTGTTCACCAGTCAAGCAGAGATTCAGCATCCCAATTGTACGTATGTTACAGTCCAGGGGTAAGCCAAATAGGCTAAAGGGACTTGCCCAACCGTGTAGAAAGGGCTTAAAAAGAAGAAGCACTGATGAACTGAACCGCAAATAATCATTTTACCGAAAGGGGCCCTGAGTTCGTGCTACAGTGATCCCATGCTCTTCATGATAGAACTAGCGTAGGAGTGCGCAGGCAGCATGTCAGAGTTCCATGATCAGTGCATCATCAAAGCATGAACTCCAGGCTCCCATCGTTTACGATTTGTTGGGGGTCAGTTTAGTAGTGCTCAGTTTTTACTGCCTTTCTTGATTTGAAGGTTGGGCAAGTTCCTTTAGCCTAGTTGGCTATCCCTGAACTATAGAATGCACACATAGTGCATCATCATGTGAGGCATCCTTACGTTCTACAATCCATCCCCCCATCCACCCGCCCAGCCATCCCTACCCCCTTCCATCCCCCCCCCCCCCCCCCCCCCCCCCCACACACACACACACCCATCATGCCATAGTCTACCAATTCAACTAATAAACAAACAACAAAGAATGTTGAAGATATCAGATGCCTGAATGTAAACCCACTTGTGCTCTGCCGCCATCACAAGCGCACACTCGTCCGGCTCAAGAATTTCTTTAAGCCTGGGTTCCAGGTCAACCTCCTCCTGCATATTTGATCAAAGTCATCAGCTTTATGAGTCCATGTTACGTTGCACAGTGAAGCAGCCAAGAGGGCCCAGGTTGGTTCTGTGAATTCAATGCGTCTCTCAAGATCAGAGGCTATGAATAACAGTCAACATGGTGGTAGATTATTATCAACATGCACGGCACCATATATGTTGTATATATTTCTGCGGCGCACCTGCATATGATCGTGCAGTGTCACCACGTAGGCTACAGTCCACCTTGCCATGGCCCTCTTGGACTTGTCAGACACGAAGAAGGAGCAGCCCTGCAACAGAAATACGAAAACATGTGAGTGCCAAAGACCTATCTTAATCACCAGACAATAAAGAGCAACAAAGGGCTGCAACTGGCCGGATTTTGACATGCATTTCAATCCACTGGTAACTTATGAAGCACCTAGAACAGCCCTGCAAAAAAAAAAAATCAAACCAGAATTCAACAAACAACAAGCAAAGCTGAACAAGTTCTATGCAGCATCGCAAGCGACGTTAAAAAATGGCGGAGAGGTGTTCGCGACTGAACGACAGGTGGCAACAGAAGCGAGTAAGTTACGAGACTGTTGGCTGACGTGTCAGGCTTCATCTTGGTCAGACGGTCGGTCGGTCGCACAGACAGACAAATGGGTAACCCTGGGGGCTCCCGCCCCCTTGAAGAGGGGGCTCCGCCAAAAAACACTTGTTAACTTCACCTGTTGCACAAGGCTGCGTGAGTGGGTCAGCACTCCGCCTAGAAGCTTCAAGGCCTCCTCCTACAAATTACAGGTGGAAAGGGATGGAATGAGCACAGCTAGTAACTGTCCCTGGTTCATGCATTTGCACAGCAGCGGTTCAACACAATTCAAAGTTTCCTGCTAAGTTCACACGACAGACTGAGCGTACAAATACAACAAACGAGGTACGACATGTGGGGTTGTGGACTTCAACTTCACTTTGACAGTGCCCCCTAGTTCAGAATTCATAAGAGTTTGTGCGCCATTTACTCTTTACTTTTCACTTTCGCAGGCCCAACATTCCAGAACCCCAATCACAAGCACATAACTCTCAAACCAAGCCCCCCGCTCTTCCGCTCAGTAGACCAGCAAAAAATGCTTTTGGTACGCAGGAAAAAGCAGAACATAAGAATGTATGGAAGCACACTACTGTGCTCTTGGGACTCGTCCACAGGCTGCGGGGCGCTAAGTGACATTTGCTACAACTGACTCACCCATCGGGCATAAGAAGAATTCGTCCTGAATACTGCGGTACAATGGAAGACAAGTTGGAGAAAGAAATTTAGTAATCAAGATGGGATGACGTGAGAATGAGTTGCCTTTATTAGTGAACCATATTTGATGAAGTCCTTCCAACTATGTTTCACAAGGTATCAAGCACTAGGGACCTTGTCTAGGAAGATTGCACACATGCGACTTCCTATACAACAGGACAACCTCCAGGGACACACGTAATAAAGTGACAACCTCTTATTGGCTTTTACTGCGTAGTCCTCCAGTCTCAAAAATTATTCCATCCAGCAAGATGTTTGATGAACTTCTCTCATCTAAATGTCAGCTAAGACTTGTGCATGCCCGATTCACTCAGATAGCTCATGCTCCCCTTAAACGTGAGGAGTAGCATGGGCAGGCATAGATAATAATTCCAACAACCCACAACATAAGATATGGAACGACTTACCCAGCAGCAGCGACAGGGCGAAGGAGGTCAGAATATGAGGCTGCGTGTTGAGGTGAATAGGTCTCGGCAGCCACAGGGGTAGAGGGAACATGGTGAAGAGAGCATCATAGCAGCAGATAGCTGTTGCCACACCAATCACCCCTGCGAGATTTTGAGCCAATGAATCAAGTCAATATTTGCACTGAGACAAGGCTTTGAGCATCTGATCGTTGCTCTAATCATTGTGGATCAAGACCCGCTGGGAATTCCATAGAGACCCACGAGCAAAAGTACATTAGGAAGAAGCAGCTGCTGGTCCACCTCAGAGCAAATTCAGGAAACAGTCCAAACAGGCTAACAGGAATACAATCCAGATGCAGGTTTTATCGCGGCAACCCCCCAAAGTGATATTCAACAATTGGAAGCACAACAGGATCTCTGGATGGATTCTTTGTTAAATATCTGGTCAACGGCCACTTACAGTAAAGAGGCCCTCGCAATGTCCTGATGATTCGAGAACTGCAAGCATGTTCAAACACGATCATCAGTTAGCATGAAAGAGGAGGGGGGATGTGGGGCAGTGAGCTCCGATCAATTTATCCACCATCAGTCAGCAGGCTAGAGGCAGATTTTGGGGGAAGGATTATACGCAACCTGTAAATAGTATAGCCCATCCACAGTCCTACTGCCCCCAACATTCTCACACAGGCACAGCAAGCTTCTTGGGCACCACGTTGAAGATACACAAATATGAACAAGGTTCGAACATAGCAGTATCACTATACTTATATGTAGGTAGATAACAAACAAGACTTCATTCTAGGAGACCAGCTTGCTATGCACCTGAAAAATCCAATTGTGTCGCAACTATAACATACAACAGACACAAATGCATTCCCACCAAACAGGCATAGACTGGGCAGAATCTTTTGTCTGACACAAAAGGCAAGACGATGGAAGAAACTATGAAATGCCACACGTGTAGAGAATGACACAAATTGCCTTACTATGGAATGGTCCTCAGATTCTGGATGTAGCGGCTGGTTGACATGTGCCTTGACCATCTCCCGTAGTTGAACACAACGCGCCTGTCACAAGCAGAAGGTGAGATTGGTAAAGGCTGTGAAGATACAGCACATATCCTTGATCAAAAAAAGTAATGATAACACTTGGTGGGGCGTGGTATAATGGGAGCCCCGTCTTACGGCTGAAGGGAACGGGCTGCTACTTTACCTGGATAAAGCTACCATGGCGGTTCACAGCGACCGCGAACACTTAAGCGCACCTGTGGGGATTCGAATCCGGCCCCTACGTCGTTCTAGGAGCTCTGCCACTGAGCCATTCATTGAACGGGGATTGGTTGCCTTTCCCTTTCTTGCTCCCGTCATGAGCAGGAAAGGGAAAGGCAGGATTTGCCGTCAATTCTGATCAAACAGACCAGGACAGGGGTTGTTAGAGGGGGAAATGTGATTGGACCACTAAATGGATTTAATGCTTTTAAAACTACTTCCATGTGCTGAAGGTAAGATTCAAAGATTATAGAAGGCTGTGAAAAATGAGCTCTACCTGTCTCACATCATGGACAGTGAGGGAGGCAGGGGCAGAGGCAAGTGATAGAGATCATGACTCTCTGAGTCTGTGTGTCATGATAACTATCAGATGCTCCCTCGTTCCTCCCTGTCTATGAAGTGAACCAGCTATTGATGACTAATCAGGTCTGAACAGGGTTGTGATGACCTTCGCGTTGGAAATCAAGACACGTACATCAAGGTTGCAGGCACCAGATAGGAATTATGCTTTGCTGAGTCCAACCGAAAATAAATCCAGAGTGGGGGCATGCCTAGGCCAGTAAAGGGAGCAAGTAGCATTTGGGAGTCATTCTTATAGAATATGCTTCATCCAGGGTGTGCCGAAGAGGCAAAGACAAGAGGTGGGCCGAGAATATTGACCACCAACCTTAAGAAAACACCGAAGGAATGGTATGTCAGACTAGAGGAGGACAGTCCAGGAAGGAGAACAACATTTGAGAACAACATTTGAACTGCGCCGAAGTAATTTCTCACCACCATCGCGAGATCCGCAGCAGTTAGTCTCATGATGGCATGCCATGTCATCATGAGGCCAACTACAGTGGATCTTCCACAGGCCCCCCACTTTTGGGGGTGAGCCAATCCTCACATACAATGTCCATACACCAGAACAAATAAATCCGCATCCCCTCTAGTATGCTATCCCGTACCTCTCCTCCGAAACACACCTCCATCAGTACTGCGAGGAAATTGAATAAAACGTCCGTGCTTCCCCTAAATCGATATTTACCTCGATGAACGTGTCTTGACTTGCTGCTCATGCTCTGCCTCTGTAACTACGTCGTCGTCGTCATCATCGTCCCACGCTATCGTGTGTGTCAGATGATCAAGTCCCTGTGGCCTCTGTGGACGCGATGGTGGGATGGCGAAGGCCAAACTTGATCTACATCGCCCTAGATGAGTGCCTTGATAGTTGCTAATACCATAACTACGATGCCTGCTCGAATTAAGGATAGATGCAGAAGATTGCATCAGGTGAGCCCCCAAGGGCAGTTGGAGGTGGGACAGCAATATCTGATTTAGACCGGGAACGAGGGAAGAGGACAGAGGACAAGTTGACTGCGGGACAAACACGATGAAGAGAGCCCTTCTTCGAAAATATCTAGCTGTTTTGTGGGTGGCAGTGGAGAGGTCAGGAACATGTACCGGCTCATGTCGGTGACGGTGAGGGTACCGAGGTGCAGGGAGGGGGGGGGGGGGGGGGGGGGGGGGGGGGGGGGGGGGGGCGGGAACAGCTCCGGGAAAAGCCTGGGTCGTGGGGGGAGGGCCTGAATCGGCCTGAATCCAACTCTAACTCAGATTACGACGCAACTTCAAAGCTGGTTTGAAAAGTTGGTTTGCTGCAATCATGCTTATATAATACGCTGACGGTACATGCGGGTGAGAATCCGGAGGAAGCCACTCGCTGACTGGGGTTCTGACCACCAGGATTCTGACTGGGATAATCGACAGGTATCGAAAAACCATCCTTTAGATATTTCCAAAGTGCCGACGGCAATCAGTAGCTGTACATAGTTTTCTCTGAGAAAGATGCTTCTAATACAATGGGACCTCTCACACGAAAGACTGTAATCCTAGACTGGGCTACTTCCACAGACTGAACTGAACAAGTTCTATGCAGCGTCGCCCGCGACGCTAAAAAATGGCGGAGAGTTATCGCGAGGGAGCGACGTGGCAACGGAAGCGAGTTAGTTACGAGACCGTTGGCTGACGTGTCGGGCTTCATCACGGTCAGACGGTCAGACGGATGGATGGATGGACGGACAAATGGGTAACACTGGCACTGGGGGCTCCCGCAGAAGGGGGGGCTCCGCCAAAAACTTTTGGCGCAGCAGGAGCGCGGGCGCGGGTCACACACTCACACTCCACGCCGCTCCACGCTGGCGCCGCTGACATGAAGCTGCCTCGATTCAACCGCCCTTGATCATTTCAAGACACGCCGAGTTGGCGTATTGCTTTCTTTCCGCAGCTCCACATTCTATACATAGAAGTTATACTCGTTGAGCCCATTCATATTCCACAGTTAAGGCCTATCTGTAAGGTGATAAGTTCGCATCCAACTCAACAATCTTCAGTCCTAGAGCTTAACGCCCCAGCTGCACACAGGCCTGTCAACTGTCAGTCCCCGAACTAGTTCCGAGGCAGACCAATATCTTCCGATGGAGCGATCGAATGGTATGACGGCCTCTACCAGCTCCAAGAGCGCCTTCGGTTTGGGGAGGATTTGCATGCTGGCACTTTTCTTGGCAGCCGCATGCTTCCTGTATTTCGACATCGACACCAGGCAGTGGTTGCAAACTTTCCTCCTGCAAGTGGAGGTGGACCGCTGGGGATCGTTGCAAAAATTCGTCTCGGTATACACCGCGGCAGTTGTACTGCTGTTTCCCTGTATGATCCTCCAAGTCGTTAGTGGAGCACTGTATGGCTTCTGGTACGGCTTCTTGGTCTCGTGGGTGGCGACATCTGTCGGTCAATCCCTTGCATTCGTGCTTGGAAGGTACCTTTTCAGAGCCTTGGTGAAAAATTATCTCCGCCAGACCTGGCCCACATTCCCTGTCATCGATGCTGCCATCAAGCAGAGTGGATGGAAGCTGACTTGCCTCCTCAGGCTTTCACCGGTAAGTTATATTGAAATGACATAGCAACAAATCCAAGTGTTCTCAATTAGTTCAGCATTCACAGTGATCTCTTTCAGTGCTGTATCTTTTGCTATAAGTCAGTAATTGGGTGTTGGTCTGTTGGCTTCCAAGGTGGGGTGATAGTTTAGCTAAGTCAAAACGTGCGATTACTAGCCTCCAGGTTGTGTGTGTCATTTGTGGTTAGACTTGTCCTCACCCACATAATTAAGCCTTGGACTGGAGGACGCAAAATACGCTGCTTGGACTAAAGGAAACCACTGTTTCTTTTTTGGGCTGTGCATGACAGCTTCCAGCCAGCTCCATGAGCCAGCCACTGGTTCACGGCCAAATCTTTCAGCTGCGTTCGAATGCCTATCATGACACCTTTCTGACGCACTGGCTAGCTTCAGGTTTGGTCCAAGGACAGGGAAAGGGAGCTTCCTAGAAGCTGTTATGCGTAGCTCGAAAAAGAAACAGTGAAGGAAACAAACAAAAACATTTTCTCTTCAGCATCGAATGATTTATTTTACCCCTTCCTGTGCAGGTCTTGCCATACAACATTTTGAACTATGCTCTTGCCCTGACTCCCGTCTCCTTCTGGGTTTACACGGGAGCATCCTCACTAGCAATGGGAGGCTCAAGGCTCCTGGTATCAATTCTATCCTTCATCGTCATTGTCGTCACTTCTGTATATGGCTATATCATCTCCCACAGAGCCATTGTGGCGGTGTTGAAAGATGCAGAAGACCAGATGGACACCCAGAAGCTGGACACTGATACTCAACAAGCTGAGGAGGGAGCTAGAAAGGGGGCGGTATGCAGTGAAAACATGCATGCACCCCTGCTTGCTGTTCCCCGGTGAACATTAGGCAATAGCTGCAACTCTGCCGAGATTTAGTTAGATTAGCAGGTTGAATAAAGAAAGACAGGATATTAGTACAGCTCTCCTGGAAGTTGGATTTGAATGGTGGTGATACTTGTTTGGTGATTCTGATACTTGGTGGTAAAGCTGATGCTTATTTTTGCACCCCATGAATTTTATTTACCTAGATTAGAACCCCAGCTCATGCTTAGGTGGGTGCAATTTCATTGTTTTTAATTTTTGGATGCCATTACACTATATTTAGGTTCTTACACGTGGTGCGGCACTCATTGTTGCCCTTTTTCATGGAGTTGCGGAAGGGTTGGCATGTCCATGAGATGTGTTTTATGTCCAATTCATTGTTTAATATTAACTTCTGCGGTAGACACTGAGTGTCTACTGTCTACAGTGCCAGATGACCATTGGCCTAAGCTTGTACTATGCCATTTAGGAGACTTGGAGCTTGGATGTTGACCCATTTATTTAGTTCCTGTTCCAGATGCCCTTCTTTCCGCAAGTCTATATAGACAGAGCGCATATTTTATATCCGGGGGGGGGGGGGGGGGGGGGGGGGGAGGGGGGGTCATATTAGTTGCTTCCCTTTCTTACATAGCCTCCTCCTTTATTCTATTGGCTGTCTCCTTTTCCCCAAGTAGTGTGACCTTTCACATTAATAGTATTAAACATTCCTTAAAGTGTTAAATCTTTTCATATGTGGATCCAGGACCTTTCACCTTTATAAGTCTTTTCTGAAAGTGTTACATGTATGAATATGTGAATCCAGTACCTAGTATGGTGAGTAGTTATGTGGTTGAGTATTTGATCTCCCAGCCGTCCTCGTTATTCACTCAATTGCCAACTAGCAGTAGTCCCTCGCGTCAGTCCACCATGTAAATCTCTCTCTCTCTCTCTCTCTCTCTCTCTCTCTCTCTCTCTCTCTCTCTCTCTCTCTCTCTCTCTCTCCCTCCCTCTCCCTCTCTCTCTGTGGCTGCCACCATTGATTAAGTATCAATACCGTACAGCTACGTGCTCTCACATGCAAATCAACAAGTATCTGTATCATAATACAAAGGCATTGTGGCCAGTATGGTATCCAATAAGTAGTACTGCGGCTGGGTATTTGATCTCCCAGCCGTCCTCGTTATTCACTCAATTGCTAGCAATAGTCCTGCCTCACGTCAGTCCACCATGTAAATCGCTTTCTCTATCTCTCGCTCTCTATCTCTCTCTGTGGCTGGCACCATCTTTTAATCATCAATACAGCAACGTGCTCACAGGCAAATCAACAAGTATCAGTAACATAATATGGGCATTGCAGGTTGTTCTGTCTGCCAATTGCCAAGACGCAAGATGAATTTACGTGGATAAATCAAACGGTAAAAAACACAAGAGATTTATTGGGCAATCCCAGTTTTCGTGTACTGAGCAAAAGCGCCAGTGGGCAATCTTCAACCAATCGATAATTTTAATTTGGTACAGTGGTGATGCCACACTTGAATCATTTATCTGAATTGGTTGGTGAGGACATCCAAAGCAGTCTATGCTGGTCTCCGTGGCCGACATAGGGCCATCAGGTCCAACATAGGATGAGTTAACAACTGATGTATCTCTGAGATACTGGGTGTGTAAGTATGCTTCACATCATGCTGCACATGACGTTTTGTTTTCTGACAAGGAGGATTTTCGCCTCGTAGGGTGGGTTGCCCTGCACTATCCCTAGACTGGAAGGATTATATGTGATGTGGCGGAGCCTTTTTCTACTCGGAACGAGAGAGTAGGCCCCCCTTTTTAAGCAACCTGGGCAACGGATGCACTGCAGCCACCATAGCCACAATCATTACCAGCTGATCTCCATGGCGCAGTTCATGCCATTCACCTTGGCCGACAGCGGGTAGAAGGCCTGGGGATTCTCAGAGGAGGCCTCAATTATGAGCCCCATGTTGACATCATTAGCCATGTTGGGCTTCACAGATTGCCAGCTCTTGGTAGCTCGGGCGGCTAGGGTCCCATTCATGATAGAGATGAATTCCATGTTCCAATCACCAGATTTAGCCACATAGGAGGGGCTAGATACCTCCAACGTCCAAGGTGCGGGGATAACAGCATCACCACCAACCTGAGAAGTATGGAGGTAAGAGTTTTTTGTTCTTTTTATTCACCGCCAACCCGAGAAGTATGGAGGTCCGAGTTAAAACAAAAAAAAATTGAAAGGAACTTTGCCCCAGGAGGTGAGAAAAGTGTAAATTGAGCTGCTGTTTGTTGTCGCTGTCCTGTGGTAGCTTATACAATGGATCCTATTCAAGATACCTGATTGATCATTTTTGTAAGCCCGTGCTGGCTTACAGTTTAGTTCACATATGTTGGTCTATCTTGTTTCGGTGACACTATATTCTGCACCGCCATAGCTTTTGTTAAAGCTAAATCGAGGCCAAATCTAAATATCAGCAAAGGCTAAAGCTAACCATGATTTATTTTGCATGGATCTGTTTAATTTTGAGGTGCGTCTGTTTTTATCATATTGTGCCATATGTACGGAACGGCAATATGATATTATGGTAGCTTTATGATTAGGCTAAAGGTACCATTTATATACATGATCATATTATGCAATTTGTATGATATCGTATGATATCATACTCGCCTTTGGCCAACATCATATGACATGCTGGCCCCTACTCAAACTTGAGTTCTACCCACCTGGCTGATGTAGAAGTTGATTGAGGAGGACCACGTGCTTCCAGTATTCCAAGGGGTTGTGACGACGACTACAACCTGTATGGAGTGTGTGTGTGGGGGGGGGGTGGGGGGTGGGGGGGTGGGGGGGGGCTCAGTCAGTAGGGATGCAAACACGCACCACTGAATTATAATACTCACCATCCCAATGTAGGGATCGTCATGGATGGGGAACTAAAGGGGTCTCCCTAGCTGCAGCCAGTCATGGTAAGTATGGAACTCCTGATGTTTGAGTTTTTGGCATGGAACTGTGGTATAATTGTGTGCGTGCACTTCAGTATGGTCCTCCTGATGGTTGAGTTGCTGCTATGGAACTGTGGGTTAATAGTGTGCATGCACTGCGGTATGGTACTTCTGATGTTTGAGCTGTTGACTTGGAAATGTGGTATGATAGTGTGCATGCAATATGGTCTGCGAGTAGCCAGATAGGCTAATTAGTTCATGATTAGGCTGCCAAAAAGGGAGCTCAGTTATGATGTTACAACTCATAATATGCTTGGCAGTGAGAAAGTGAGCCCTCATCTCACCTTGCATCGGGCTTTGGAATTCATGGGTGGAGGAGGGGGTGGGGGAGTGGAAACAATGGGGGGATGGGGGGGAGGTGATGCCGGCACCACAGCAGCAGCAGGGGGTGGTGTCACCACCACAGCAGCAGAAAGGATTGATTCCATCACCATAGCAGCAGGAGGGGGTGATGTCGCCATCACAGCAGGAGGAGGGGGAGGAAGTGTAGACAGAGGAGGAGAAACGATTTTACCACCACTGGGAATGATCTCGATATCGGCGCAGTTCCAGAACTCCTCAGGGTAGTCAGGGGCTTCAGGGCTTCCACAGATCTGCAGCTTATAGATGTTACATCCGTTGACTGGATCGGCGGGGTCATAGAAAGGGTTTTCAGGAGTGCAGGGTGGCTGGCAGCTGTTGCTGGTCCCATAGTACCAGCGCATGACGCAGTGGTCACACACGAGTCCAGTAGGCAGGCGATAGGTCATCGTATAGACGTCCTCACCCTGCAGAGGTAGTAAACATGGGGAGTGGGTAATTACTGTCCAATCTGGGTGGCCGCGTGCGTAATATGAAAAAAACACTTTAGGGAAAAGTGACATGAGAGGTTAACCTCTTTCATTCCACTTCCTATCAGAGGTTCAAATCTTTCCCCTCAAAGTGCAGGGGGATTTGTAAACAGGCTGAAAAGGATTGAGTAGTAGAAAGTGCTACTTGAACTTGAACTCGGTTACACAGCTTCAGCCAGCAATTTGGCTGCTCGCTATCTTCAGCAGTAACAAGAAAGATTACCCATGACAAAGTGATACTGGAGTAGCCAGATAGGGGACAGCTCAATTGCATGGTAAATAGTTGAAATGTATGTATGTTACAGTCCAGGGGTAGGCCAAATAGGCTAAAGAACTTGCCCAGCCGTGATAGGAAGGGCTTAAAAAGAAAAAGCATTGATGAACTGAACCCCAAACAATTGTTTACGGGGGCCCTGAGTTCGTGCCACAGTGATCATTTAATTCTGCAATACGGTATAAAGAGTCAAAATGGAAAGAGTTGAAAACACCTTCCAAATATCACAAGGCTTAATGAACAGATAGAGCTACAACGTAGAAACAAAACGTAGGAGTATAACAGTGATGAACCAGGGTAATTCAAATCGCGCGCGCTTTTGCGCTTTTGAGCGCTGACATTTTGACCTCCTCTGCGCTTTAAGCGTAGTTTTTTGCAACCCCCTGAGGGCGCAGTAAGCAATTTTTGTACTTTTTGCAGTACAAAGCACAGTTTTTTGTTTTCAAATGCGCTAAAGCGCTGGCCAATTTGGCCATTTGAAGTACCCTGTGATGAACTGCATACCGATATTACACTATTACGGTGAGCAGCAGAGTAGCGTATACAATTGCACCAGTAGTTTTCTTTTTAAGCCCCTCCTATACGGTTGGGCAAGTCCCTTTAGCCTATTTGGCCTACCCCTGGACTGTAACTTGCATACAACCATACAGTAGCACATCACTCACACAGAGTCCAGGGACTGGCATACAGCCTGCAGGAGCGATTAACCAATAAAACACAAGGCACATGGAATCTCACAATTTGTGGAGCACAACACCATGCCTGTAAACTGCTCCACGAACTTACAGAGAAGGAGTCATTCTTTGTATAAAGGGTCTTGGTACCAGAGCCATCTCCAACACTCTCCAGGCAGTACCAGGGCATTCCAGGGTACACACTATCAGCCCTGGACGTGGGATGCAAACACGAGGGGTGGGTTTGGGTTTGGGTTTGGATTTGGAGTTGGGCTTGGATTTGGGTTTGGGTTTGGGTTTGGGTTTGGGGTTTGGGTTTGGGGTTTGGGTTTGGGTCGGGAAATGAGAGCCCGGGCCGGCCTTGTGATTTCCTCGTCCTCCACGCTGTCAATGTACACGTCCTTTCCTGCTTTCTCGGGGGGTATACAGTATGGGTTTGGGTTTTGGTTTGGGGTGTGTGTGTGGGGGGGGGGAAGATTAGTCAGCACATTGATGTGGGAAACAAACGAGGGGGTGGGGGGGAACGTCAGCACATGTGAGTAGTTATGTATTACATCACTTTGTCATATGCAGGCCATTGTTCGAGACACACCTCCTGGGGTGAAAGTCCGTCCACAAGTAATAAAAACATGTTGACCGGAGACAGACCTGCTCCATACATCCGGGGGGTCTTCCAACCATTATAGTATGCATGTTACTGTCCAGGGGTAGGCCAAATAGGCTAAAGGGACTTGCCCAACCGTGACAGGAAGGGCTAAAAAGAAAAGGCATGAATGAACTGAACCCCAAACAATCGTTTAAACAATTGGGGGCCTGAGTTTGTGCTACAGTGACAATTCAATGATAAATTATATAGCTGGGCACTACAGTGTATAACAGACAGGGGGGAGAATGTGCAAGTGCAGCAGCAGCTTTTGTTTTTTAGTTGAGAAGGGTATTTCACCCTAGGAGGTGGGTCTCCCTACACAACACGCCTCAAGCACAGCCCGGTCGATGGTGTAGGGGCAGCGGCAGGCCCCACCCCTCGTTTTGTGGTTCCCTAAAATCTTATATGCCACTGGGGCCAAGTTCAAGGTGAAACAACTGAGCTCACCTGGTCATGATGCTCTCAGGTCTCTTAAGGCACACCTAAAGCGCAGCCTGATCACTGGTGTAAGGGCAGCGGCATACCCCAACCTTCATTTTGTGGTTCCCTAAAATCTTGTTTGCCACTGGGGCCAAGTTCAAGGTGAACCAACTGAACACACTCGCGCAGTATGTAGATTAAGATAATAGCAATAATGGGATCCTTGTGGCGCTCACAACTCACCTGGCCATGATGCTCTCAGGCCTCTGGAGGCACGCCTCATGCGCAGCCTGATCACTGGTGTTGGGGCAGCGGGAGGCCCCAACCTTCGTTTTGTGGTTCCCTAAAATCTTGTTTGCCACTGGGGCCAAGTTATAGGTGACACAACTGAACACACTCATGCAGTATGTTGATTAATATACTAGCAATAATGGGATCCTTATGGCGCTTACAACTCACCAGGTCATGACGCTCTCAGGCCTCTGGAGGCATGCCTGAAACACACCTGACCACTGGTGTAGGGACAGCGGGAGGCCCTAAACGTCATTTTGTGGTTCACGCAAATCTTGTGCGTCACTCCAAGTCCAAGTTCAAGGTGAACCAACTGAACCAACTCGTGCAGTATGTAGATTAATATACTAGCAATAATGGGATCCTTATGGCGCTCACAACGCACCTGGTCATGATGCTCTCAGGCCTCTGGAGGCAAGCCTCCGACACACCTGACCACTGGTGTAGGGGCAGCGGGAGGCCCTAACCTTCGTTTTGTGGTCAACGCAAATCTTGTACGAAACTCCAAGTCCAAGTTCAAGGTGAAACAACTGAACACACTCGCGCAGTATGTAGATTAATATACTAGCAATAATGGGATCCTTATGGCGCTCACAAATCACCTGTTCATGACGCTCTCAGGCCTCTGGAGGCACGCCTCAAGCGCAGCCTGATCACTAGTGTAGGGACAAATGCTCAAGCCAAAGCGGCCCCTGTGGTAGGCATGGATCAAAGATTGGACTTGAATAGTTTCTCCCTGGAGGTAGGTGGTCTTGCCAAGAGGTGTAATCCACTTGGGCTCGGTGGCATCGTAGGGGTCTCCGCACACACCAAACCCTCCATTAGGCCAGGGCAATCCACCTCCACCTTCCTTCACTTTTGCTGGCCCTGGAGGTGGGGGTGGGGGTGGGGGTGGAGTGAGCAAGAGGGAGCTACTTCATGTAGTTCTAGTTTGCGTTAGTTGGCTGGCTCCTGGGGCTCAACTTCCTACTCAGCCTGAGGTTATGACAGGCAGTGGTCATTGTTATCATTGTAGGCTCTAAATCGGGAGTTCGGGTTGCGGAGAACCCATGAAGTTAGATTTTGAATTGAATTGCATGGAGTTGGGTCAATAAATATATAATATGCTGTTTGCAGGCCAAAGTATACCTTAGGCAATTATAAACAAATGCCTGGCTAATTTGTGTTATAACTGAGGTGAGTTGGGGGTTCTGGATCAGTTGCCCCCGCCCTTTACACTGTTGCCCCACTCTGTTATGTCCCTCCCCCCCCAGACCCACCTAGACGCTCCCCCCACCCCAACCCCCAACCCCAACCCCAACCCCAACCCCCCACCCCCAACCCCAACCCCAACCCCAACCCCAACCCCAACCCCATCCCCAACCCCAACCCCAACCCCAACCCCCAACCCCAACCCCAACCCCAACCCCATCCCAACCCGGCAACCCCCATGGGTTTAGGGTTGGGGGCCCCCAACCCTAAAAACTTCAAGCTCTGCAAGCAAGAGGGCTCACTCACCTCCCGCTCTTAAGCCATGAGGCAGATACTCCTTGTCCTGCGGGGGAGGGTCGTAATAGCTCCGGATGTTGCGACTGAGGGGAGTGAGGAGGAAGCCGTGGGCGTCGGCCACACGGAGGTGTAGCGATCCCGCAAGACACAACGAGGCCAGGACGAGGGAGCGCATCAGGGTGGGGGAGCGCCCACGTGTGCGTGACTCTGGCATGATGGCGCGGCAAGGAGGGATGAGCTCGGAGAGATGAGCGATGTGCAATGAGGGGACAGCCGACGACAGAATCGTTCGACTTATGGATCGAAACAGTCCTGGCGCGGGTTTTATCTCGCGCCTTGGAAGATTGATCGGCTGATCCTAGAAACTGTCTGCAGGGGCTCCCGCGGGGGGTAGCGTCGCGAAATTTGTTGCCCGCGGGAATGCCCTTTGCGCTAGGCTTTCTCCCGTCCTTCCCGACCGATAGAGAACATTGGTAACTGAGTTGCGACACACGTGAAAGACTGGCCAGGGATGCGCGGTACTGTGGGGGAGCTTTCCTCAAGGCAGGGGCGCTGGGTATCAAAATGTTCGCCCCGTGAGTCCCAGGCTACTTCCACCGATCAGCAGCAGCTGCTACCGTAGCTACGATCAAGCATCTTGAGGTGGTTGACGTTAGTGACGTCCACCGAACAGAAGCAGCTGCTACCGTTGCTACGATCAAAAAAATCAAGAACCTTGTTGTAGTTGACGCCACTACGCCAGGGACGGCCCATGTTAGGCGCGACAGTACGGCTCGAGCGATGGTAGGCTCGGGTAGGCTCGACTTCCCCTCAGCTGCTTTGTCTAAGTACTAGCCCGTCGTACGGACGGAGCCCCCTGCTCACCCCCATCCCCCTCCGGAATAACGGGTGTTGCTACGGGTAAGTACGTAACCTGGCTATCGAGCAGCCAGAAAGCTAAATTCAACCGATGCCATTTTCCATGGATGCGAGGAAGACACTGCGTCCATATAATTATCAGCATCACATATGGGCGGGGCGTGGGCCGGCGTGGGCCCCTATGAGTCCTCGCCCTGCATCAGCCGAGCTTCGACCGGACCGCTAGACCATTACTGAGGCGACCTTCCTTGTAGCACACAACAGCCTGTCTGAACCAGGGCCCCCATTCCGAACGGACTTAAAAGGTCAGTGAACCCCCAAACCATCCAACTTCCAGCCGTTTCGCGGACCTGGTGGTGGGGATTCGGCAAAGTGGCCGGGCTCCCTAGGTGATTCGATCAAATCAAGTGGGCCAGGCCACTGAGCCTCCGCTTAAACTTCCCCATGTGCAGCTTCGGACAGCTCCGTGCCTCCGTCCCTAACACGCTGTACGCATCCCACGCTTTCCCTTCGGAGCAACGCTATTGCTGATGCAGTACCGTCGCGTTCCATGCCTTGCGCCCGAAGCAAGATTTGACCGGATTGTCACATGTTTTTCAGTCAACCCTGGGCTGCTCACCCTATCCACCCTATGCCAAGTTCCCCCGTGCGATACCAACATAAAACAGGCCACCTGATTTTTTAAAGACAAAAACCCTGGCTTCCTCAATTTTGTTTTGCGGGCGGGGAGTGTGGGTGGGTGGGAGTGGGTTCGTGCTTAGCTGTGAACAGACTGTGGTTACAGAGTTACTTTAGTCGACGTGCCCCTGAGAAACGGTTAGGCCAAGCCAAATCCCCCTCCCCCCCCCCCCCCCTTGTTATCTGAATTATCATAATGTTCTACATTGATTTGAAATTGAACTTGGGTATATGGCTCGAGCCTGTTTAGGCTGCCCGCCGTCTTCAGTAATACCTTCGAAATTGATTTATTTGCAGGGTTTTTCTAAAGAAATGAACCGGGGACTTGACGTGGCATCATGGTGCTCCCACCAGCCGTTGGAGTGCTACTAGCAGCTTTTAGGCCTCCCAAAGCAACCCCAAGAGGCTCCTATGTGGCATCCACAAGTCACCAAGGTACCTTGTTTAACATAAGTGCTACTAGTAGCACCTTCAATAAACCTATGTTGATTTGGCGACTGCTTTGTTTGTACCCAAAGAGAGATGCGTCCTTTTCAACCTACAAATCTCTTGCACATTTAAAGTACGAACCATTTGTGTTGTAAGCCTGAACTTGAGCTCGCACGGGAGGACTTGAGATTGGAAGGCGGTGAGCAGCTTAGAGTTGGATGAAACAAGTTCGATGCAGCGTCGCCTGCGACGCTGTAAATTGGCCGAGAGTGATCGCGACGGAGCAACAGGTGGCAAGGGAAGCGAGGTAGTTACGAGACCGTTGGCTAACGTGTCTGGCTTCATCATGGTCAGACGGTCGGTCGAACGGACAAATAGGTAACACTGGGGGCTCCCACCCTCCAGAAGGGTGGGCTCCGGCAAAAAAACATGTGGCAATTCAATCCAATCCAATCCAATCCATGGTGTCACACCTAAGCCCTACTTGTCTAGGTGCTGCACATCAGCTTAGTATGCTCCCTGGTTCCCGCCGTGGGAACTGCACGGGGGGAATTGGAATTGGAAGACGGTGAGTAGCCCAAAGTTGTATAAGGCATGCAACAGTCCTATCTAATCCAATCCCTCCCCCCCCCCCCCCCCCCCCCCCCTCCGCGCGCACGCACACCCCACCCCACCCCACCCCCTAACCCCAGCCCCAAACCCCAGCCAACAACCCCACCCAACCCCACCCAACAACCCAATCCATGACTCCATGTCATAACTCGACCCTAATTAACCAGGTGCTACACAAGCTGTATACTAGCTGTGACCTAGACATGACTTTTAAATGTTTGTCACACCCACCACCCACCCACCACACCCAGGCATGAGGTGGCCAGATTGGCTAACCCCACCCCACCCTAATCCAATACCTTTCTCAACTAGGCCCTACTTAACCAGGTGCTACACAAGCTGTAGGCCAGCTGTGACCTAGGCATATATTTTAAATGTTTGTTACAGGCATGGGGTGGTCAGATTGGCTAACCCCACCCACCCCAAACCAAAGCAATCCATATCACACATAGGTCCAACTTAACCTGGTTCTGCAAAAGCTGTAGACTAGCTGTAACCTATGCATGACTTTTAAATGTTTGTTACAGGCATGGGGTGGCCAGATTCACTAACCCCACCCCACCCCGATCCAATCCAATATCACACCTAGGCCCAACTTAACCAGGTGCTGCACAAGCTGTAGACTAGCTGAGACCTATACATGTATTTTAAATGTTTGTTACACCCACACCACACACCCACCACACCCACACTCACACCCACACCGAAAACCACCCCACCCCACCCCACCATACCCACCCCACCCAGACAAGAGGTGGCCAGATTGGCTAACCCCACCCCACCCCAATCCAATCCATGTCATAACCAGGCCCAATTTAACCAGGTGCTGCACAAGCTGTAAACTAGCTGTGACCTAGACAATGTCTAGTAGACATACATTTTAAATGTTTGTTACATGCATGGGTGGTCAGATTGGCTAACCCCACCCCACCCCTATCCAATCCATATCACACCTAGGACCAACTTAACCAGGTGCTGCAGAAGCTGTAGAGTAGCTGTAACCTACTCATGGCTTTTAAATGTTTGTAACATGCATAGGGTGGTCATATTGGCTAATTGTTTGGATGATTTAGATTTACTCACCGACAATTGTTTGGATGCCCAAAGGTGATGTGAACTAATCCTGCATACTTCAGGCATGGGACAGTCAGGTTGGCTAAGTAGAACTAGCCTGTGTTTTTTATTTCAGATTTCTGTAGTCCATGTCGAGTAGCTACTTGGGGTACTCAACCCTGATTTCAGGATAGTTGCATAGCCATCGCATGGGGGAGCGCGAAGCGCAGAGCCTGGAGGAGTCGGGGGGCAGCGCGTCCCGATATCGGGGGGTCCGTGGGGTGTACCATTCTATGGAATGGCGACGGAATGGCGACGCATCGTCGAAAAAGGAAACATTGGAACTAGCCCACCGCGAATTGCTTGGATGGCCAAAGGCGTTGAGCATGGATTCTGTGGCTTACAACAATTGATCAACGTCAACAGCACCAACAACCTGTTCCCAGTCCTGGCAATGTCCAACTAGTGCGCTACAATTTTAAATGTCAAATATCAAAGTCTGCCAGCAGGTACGCTCAAGATCGGAGTGCCAGTTTTAGTATTAACCAACTAGTGCGCTCAACATCAACTTTCAATTTGGTACGAATGACATAGCAGGCTGCGCGTACATGAAGAGCGATCGGGGTCAAACTGACGCTCTGGCTCAGATCTCAGAGGACTTGGTAATGCAGAGTGGGCCCAACTAACTGCAGTGTTTCTTTTGGGGGCTCAACTACGACTCAACTACAGCCAACGCTGTGGACCCCCCCCTTGTTTGTTTTGAAAGGGGATGGGGCGGGATGGGATGGGGTGAGTGTGAGCGTGTGTGTGTGTGGGGGGGGGGGGGGGGGGGGGGGGGGGGGGGGGGGGGGGGGGAGGGGGGTATGGGGGGGGACGAGGTGGGGTAGGACAAGGTGGGGGTGGGGGGGGGGGGGGCAGGTGGGTTGATTGGGGGACCCACCCTCACCCCAGGAAGTGGGACCCCGCACACAAACCAGCGCCAACTTAGGTTTCAGAAAGAGAAGGGCTGTCACGGCTTGATGTGTGTATAAATGTGGGGAGCTGTTCCCACTGTAATTAAGGGCGGAGAGGTTCCTATGTGGGATTGACTGTGGGCAATAGGAATCATTCCTTCAGCTCTCAGGCATCAGCATCTCCCATCCAGAGTAGTATCCATTCTCCTCCCTGGCCCTAGCCCTGGCCCTGGCCCTAGCCCTTGCCTGGCCCTGCCCTGCCCTGGCCCTGCTGGCCCTACCCTGGCTCTGGCCCTTGCCTTAGCCAAGGCTGTGCGTCCCCCTCCTCAGTAGGTACCAATCCTTCAGATATGAGACATCAGCATCTTCCTTCCACTCTCTGCCCTGGCCCTAGCATCAGCCAAGGCGGTAGAACCTTGTCCTTGGGCCCTGGCCAGGGAATCAGCCGCGGCAAGGGAGCCAGCCCCAGTGGCATCAGCGGTGGAACCTGCTCCGGCAGTAGACCCCCTGCCCTGAGCAAGGGCACCTGCACAGGATTTGTTTACTTATTTTTTATTTTTTATTGAAAAGACTTCCACCCCAGGAAGTGGGACCCCGTACACAAAATAGCACCCACTGAGGATTAAAAAAGAAAGGCGGAGAATCCTACATAAATAGGAAGTTCACATTGAAAAGGCGGGGCATAAAATGCGGTTTCAGTAAATTGATCTTGAATTTGAAATTGATAACATGGCCCCAGCCTTTAAGGCTGCTCGCCCCCGTCTTCGGCAGTGACATCGACTTTCTACACATTTCTCTGGTAAATATATGCACTTGGTCCCATCTCTTCATACTGTACAATCATTGGCAAACAGAAGCAACTTCTCAAGGATAACAACAACAACAACAACAACAGCAACAACAACAACAACAACAACAACAAAAACAACAAAAACAACAGCAGCAGCAACAACAACAACAACAACAACAACAACAACAACAACAACAACACGCCAGCCCTGTAGCCAAGCACTGGTTCGAACCCTATGCTTGAAGCTGCATAGGAATGCTCCTCATATCAGCTTTCAGATGCACCAGCTAGAGGCTGCCTAGAAGATGCTACGCGTAGAAAAGAAACAAAACAGTGTTATCGGCCTGCAGGCTGTTCATCGTCTGATGGCGTAAACACGGGAAGTATAAACACTACCAACATGATTGTTTTAGGAAATTAGGCCGGAGTAAACATGGGAAGCATAAACACTACTAGCATGAAATACGCATGAAATTAGCATAAAGTTATTACGAAATGAGGGCTGAGTAAACATAGAAAGTATAAATACTACTAGCATGAAATTAGCAAGAAACAAGCATGGCATAAGCATGAAATAAGCATGAAATAAGCATAAAAGTAGCATGAAAGTAGCATGAAATAAGCATGGAGCAAGCATGAAATAAGCATGCAATTAGCATGAAGGTAAAATGAAATAAGCACACAATAAGCATGAAATAAGCATGAAATCACCTGCACGGGATAGGGCTGTGGACTGTGCACCAGTAGCCCTGGAGAGGGCTTGAGAGGCCGCCAAGGAGTCTTCTCCTAGAGCAGCTGCCTTACTCTGTAAGCATCAGCCAGGATAGTTAAGTACGCTGCCGTGACCATGTAAGCAAGTCGGAAGGGAAATGATGGGTTAACTATTTTGCAATTGGTTACTGTCCTGGTGGTGGGACATTATACAGTTTTTTGGAAAAAAAGGTCCCCCAAAAGCTACTGCTAGTAGGCCCCATAGAAGCAACCAGAAATAGCTCCATCATAGCACCCCCAAAACACAAAGGTACACAATTTAGAACTTGTGCTACAAATATAATCATGTATTTGATGTCTGTTATGTACACATCATCATGTATCTAATGTATGTTATATACGTATCATCATGTATCTAATGTATGTTACGTACGTATCATCATGTATCTCATGTATGTTATTTATGTATCATCATGTAGCTAATGTATGTTACGTACGTATCATGTATCTCAAGTATATTATGTACGTATCATCATGTATCATTGTATCTATCCTAATGTATGTTATGTATGTATCATAAATTCATAATTGATATAATGTATGTTATGTACGTATCATCATGTATCCAAGGTATCTAGTGTATGTTATGCAACCCGCAGTGCACCTTGGACACAGCTGTGGATCCACGGCCTGCTGCCAGCGCAACATGAGCATGACTCAGCAGCAGCAGCAGCAGCAGCAGCAGCAGCAGCAGCAGCAGCAGCACCAGCAGCACCAGCACCAGCACCGGCACCGGCACCGGCACCGGCACCAGCACCAGCACCAGCACCAGCAGCATGCATCAGCAGCATGCATCAGCATCAGCATCAGCATCAGCATCATAATTCAAATGTATATATGTTTGCAAGTTTTGCAACGCACAACGCAGTAACTAACGCACCCTAGACACTGCTGTGGATCCATGCCTTGCTGCCAGCGGCTCTTGGGTGTGAATCGGCTCGAGACCCGGACATGTGTATTGCAGGGTAATTCAAAGCGGGCGCTTTTGCGCTTTTGAGCGCTGACTTTTTGACCCCCTCTGCGCTTTAAGCACAGTTTTTTGCACCCCCCTGTGGGCGCAGCAAGCAATTTTTGCGCTTTTTGCACTCCAAAGTGCAGTTTTTTTGTTTTCAAGTGCGCTGAAGCGCTGGCCAATTTGGCCATTTGAAGTACCCTGGTGTATTGTCCTGCCTATTCAAATGTATATATTACACAATATTGCATTGCACTATATTGCCATCGGCAGGCTGTTCTTGGCCCAAGAGAAGGGGCCTTCAAACAAATCATCAGAAAAAGAAAGGCAATATTGCAGCAAGCAATAATATACGTCTGTATGTTATGCGGGCTTGTCTTGGGTCAACAATGGCTTGTCAATGAAAATATAATGTAACATTATAATGTAATGTAAGGTTATATATTATACGCAATATAATATAATTATATAATATAACGTTCTAAATCAAAACAACACACAACTCACGTCGGACACCGCTGTGGAACCGGGACCTGCAGCCAGCGCCCCTGATAATGAATCGGCCCGAGAGCCTGACCCCACAGCCTTGGCATCTGAGGAGGCTCTAGCGTCAGAGCCTGGTGCATCGGCCACTGCTACAGATTTTGCAGTAGCTGATTGTTGGAGTGACCTGCGCCCTGCAGTATGCAAATTGTGCACAATGTGTTGATATTCAATCTTTCAGTCATATCGCATCTCAACTTTGCTTGCTTTGTTTGATTTCTTGTACCCTTTGAATTTAAAATGGGACCATATCTCATCGGCCACAGCTACAGATTTTGCAGTAGCTGATTGTTGGAGTGCCCTGTGCCCTGCAGTAAGCCAGTTGTGGGCGATGTGTTGATGTTCATTCATGTAGCACCTTCACTTTTATTTTTATGTTTTCTTGCTTGTACCTTTTAATTCCTAATTGGAGAATGGTTGGAAGAATGGAAGACCCCCCCACCCACCCCCGGATGCTGTAGAGAGGCCTTGTCTTGGCCTCTTCACTGTTTCATTTTTTTGCTACTCATATCAGCATTCTGCCAGCTTCCTGCCAGCTTCAATTTTAGTATTCCATGCTGGTACTGCAGGGACTCGGTCGGTGCCATAGGTTGTGCTCTTACAAGAGACACGACAGATAGCTAAAGAGGGTAGCAGAAGAGTACTAGTAGCGGAGGCTGGTCTATAGAGACAGCCACTGGGTCAACCCAAATATATGTATGTATGTTACAATCCAGGGGTAGGCCAAATAGGCTAAAGGGACTTGCCCAACCGTTAGAGGAAGGGCTTTAAAATAAGAAGCAATGATGAACTGAACCCCTAAAAAAAAAAAATCTAACGGGGGCCCTGAGTTCATGCTACAGTGATCATTTAATTCTACAATATAATGAAATCAGCATCTCTGGGATAATAATTTAATTGTGTGATTATTATTACATTTTTTTTAATTGTATTAAGTATTTCCATCTTTCAAAGGGATCAGGATTCATGACCAGCTTCATTCTGGAGTTTTTATCCACCAATTCAGGTTCAATGTTTATTTCCTCACTATTAATTTTTGTATCCTCAGCGTATAACGGGTATTATAATGATTGGAGCTGCATTGGAATGCTTGTCACATCAACTCTATCCAGCCTCGGCTCCAGGCTTGGCTCAAGGACAGGGCAAGGGAGCTGTATGTATATCTATATATAGAAGCTCAAAGAGGCCCAGAAAAGAAACAGGGGGCCTCTCGGGTCAACAATGGGATGGGAATGGAATGGAATTCACTGTACTCAGGATTGCCAGTCAATGTCTGTTATCTTAGACATGCCTCCATCAATGTTTCTCAAGTCAATCTTGCTCCGTGAAGTCTGGTTATCTTGAATAATATCAGATAAATGTTGTATAACACCTTATTTCTGAATGCATCTTAGTAATCCACCAGACCAGCATGGTTTGTTGTTATCTCTGGTTGCCATTAGAACATGCTCTCGTAAGGCTCTTTTCAAAATGTCATCGTCCTTGCGGTCAACGATTTCATTGCCTGCTACATAGTGATATTAATGCTATCGTATGTCGCACTGGATTTTTCCCATAGCAGCATCGAACCCACCCACTCCGAAGTATCCACCCGTGGGCTCGCTATCTTGTCCAGCGACAAAAGAACTCAACGACAAAGCAATCAGAGTTAGGAGAATCGAAGACTTGATCATTTTATCTCGAGGAGTAAGAAGCAGGGGAAGTGTAGGCAGCAATTCAGTAGCCAGGGGCGAGGCTGATCAGTTCGCAGGCAGCAGTCGTCTGAGGATATCGCAACGGCTACGAGATTACGGTAATGAGCAGATATCTTTTGATTATCTAGGCAAAGCATACATGTTTATTCACATACAGTGCTGGCGCGTCATTGCAACTAATACAACCGCCGACTCCCATCATTAAGTCGGAAGCAAATCTACGACATCAAAAACGGATTTGACGTCCAGGACAATTTTGATTATCCAGGCAAAGCATACACTTTTTATTTATCACAGCACTTGATTGATGGCTGATCTCAACTGTCATTTGTCAACACTAGCGAAAACCTTAATTGACGAGTCGGCAGTTGAATTAGTTACAGTGATACGTCATCACTGTAATTGTAATAGTAATCGCATTTATTCTTGGCCTAGATAATCAGAAGATATCTGCTCATTACCGTAATCTCGTACGATATCCTCAGACGACTGCTCCCTGCGAACTGATAGGCCTCGCCCTCGGTTACTGAATTGCTGCCTACACTACCGGCAGCACAGCACCTTCCTCTGCTATTTACTACTCGAGATAAAAATGATCAAGTCTTCGATGCTCCCAACTCTGCTTGCTTTGTCGTTAAGTCATCTTGTCGCTGGACAAGCCGGCGAGCCCCCTGCGTACGCTGGAGCAGGTGGGTACGACGGTGCTATGGGGAAAATCCAGTGCGAGATACGATAGCATTAATAGCACTAAGGAGCAGGTGAGTACGATGGTGCTATGGGACAAATCCAGTGCGAGATAAGATAGCATTAATAGCGATGTGTAAATGAAACATTCTGCGCTGCTGTGATGATAGGGTAGTATATATAAAGTAGCTACTGCGATG